>CM041776.1:469614818-469752517 GCA_023374045.1 Limonium bicolor
ACCCTTGAATTCGTGACTCTACAAGGGAGGAAGAAGACAAGCCTAACTTAGAAAAATCAAAAGAATAACTTACCTAAATTACCTTGTCTTCTAGCTCACAATATTTCCTTTCCAACTCTTGCCTTGTCACACACCACATGCACGAAATTATGCTGGAAAGGAGGCTTTTATTGAGCCAATAAACCATGTAATAAACTAAGGAAAAGTAAAGTCATTTGACATTAAAAATTGACAAAGCAAAAATCAAATTCCAAATGCATTTTCTTACCTTATACAATTCGTGAGTCTCATTCTTCTCCTTGCCCTCTTCATCCAAGAATTGGTAAGGCTCCCTAGCTCTCTCTTCTAGCTTCATCTTCTTCCTTTGAAGCTCTTAAGTCCATTAATGGAGTTTTAACTTCTATCTTCATCTTTAAGGTAATTTCCTAGCATTTCTTGTCAAACCTTGAAGCAAAACTCTTCCTAGCATATCAACAAGGGTTCGGCATCAATTAGTTATCCAAGGAGGTTGTCCTAACCAACATTAAACCAAGGAGCATCTCAAGGTTATCTTAAGGTAGTTTTCAAGCTTGAAAATCCTTAATGCACATTTTATTGTGTAACCGATTTCAATCTCTTCTAAGGCTCTTTTCTTCTTCATTTTTCATGAAGGAAAACTTGTTCATCATCCACCATTAGTGAGCCAAAATTATAAGGAGAAAAGCTTAAGGTAAATTCTTTTAAAACTACTTACAAATCTACTTAAGATCTTTATTCAAGATCTAACTCCTAAACTCCTTCACCACTTGTATATAACCGAAGTGGAGCATCAAAATTCCCTTGGAGAAAGCTTGGAGATTCAAGAGGAGTTCAAGCACTTTAACCACCTTTGTTAAGAAGTAAGTTTACTAGTAAATCTTTATGTTATAAGCTTTGTTAAGCTTCTAAAAATTATACAAAAATTATGTACATCTCCTAGGTTTATTAAGACCGAAACTATATGGTATTATATGCCAAAAATACAATCTATAACTTATATAGAAAATATTTACCTTAAGACACATTTTTGTGTCACAAAATTTAGTTATGTCACATATTAATTCAAGCCGAATTATCAAGGGAAAAAAATGCTTATTTTTGAGCTAAGAATCTATATAAGACATTACAATAATTTTTACATGAGTTATATACTCCTATGAATTTATGTATAATTATTATGACATATAAGTCCACTTTTATATACTATATGGTCACCAAATAAATATGGCCGAATGTACTAATTGATAAATAGGTATTAATGACCTACTTAGGTATATAAACTTATATCACAAAGTTTGGTGAGCTAAAAATATTTCATTAGTGCTTAAATGGCTAATTAATTAAGTTAAGTGGCTTAAATGTAATTTTTACAAAATTTAGTGTATATATTGTGAAAGCCGAGAGCTAAAGGGGTATTTGGTGAAATTATAATATAATATAAGGTTAGGAATTAAGTTTATGAATTTTAGATAATTTAAACAAGTGTTAAAATAACATTTTATTAAGTTTTGGGCTATTATGTAATTTATAAAAGTTGTTATGAAAGTTTAGAACATAAAAAGGGTGAATTCATAATTAAGAGATTTATTAGGCTCACCTTTGAAATTTTGAGGAATTATATATTTAGACTTTAGTTTATAAGTCATTAAGAAGTTATTATAAAGTTTTGGGGTGAAAATGTAATTAATGGAGAGTTCAAGACCAAAGCCGAATTACTTGGGGTTAGTTTGGTAATTTAAGAATTTATATATATATATTCGGCATTTATGGAGAATTAAAATTAAAACTATAGTTTATAAGGCATTATGCAAAGTTTATAAGGTTTTGTTGGTTAAATTGTAATTATGGGAAATAAAATATTATTGCCGAGAATTTAAGGGGCTAAGTTGTTATTTTTGAAAGTTATAGTACTTAAAAGCTATATACTAAAATATTAGTGTGACTATGTAATTTAGCTAAATAAGAAGTTAAAACTCTATAATATAATGAGATTAGAATTTAAATATAAAGTTCATGAATTAATGTGGTTGTTTTGTAAATAACTGAAATATAAGGGTAAGAATTTAGATTTAAATAAATATAAGTCCTATATGGATATTTTGAGGAATTAGAAGAAAGAATTTTAATTAAGGAATTATGGAATTAGAACTATGGCTTATATAGTTATAAGGAAGTGAAAGGAAAACAATAAATATTATTTATGACTAAAGGAGAATAATGAGATTATAAGAATATTATGTCATTGTAAGACATTAAATATAGTTAAGAAAATTATAAGTTGTTGTCCCTTAGACAATTAAAGTAACACAACCCTATAGTGCATGAATATATGAATACATATTATTACATAAAGGATATAAATAAATCCAAAAAGGAATAACAAATAAGATATACATTAAATCATGAGGTAATTGAAAGAAATAAACCTCACATGAAATAACAAATACGAGATTTGTTAAAAGATCCAATAGAATTATTATATAAGGGTAACATAAATTAACCCTCTCAGTTAATCCTATTCTAGGACTTTGTTTGACCAGACGTTGACCAGGGTATAATCAACTGCGACCTACGGTGAACGGTATGGGATTCTTGCAACCTGTTTTCTACCGGATTACACCGGCTTGTGTGCTATCTGTTGTTTGAAATAACGACCAAGATAATTAATGTAAATGTTGTTTTACTCTTGCACACTGTGGTATTATTTATTGTGCGTGAATGTTGCTGACTACAACGTGTATGTCCCACGCATACAAACACTACTATACCAGTGGATTAAATACCTGCGTTTCAGTATACCGAGGACTTGTACTCAAGTCTCTCACTAACTTCACTTTATAACAAACGTCATTATCCTAAACGTGATAATTGACAATACACATTGTGTTCTTGTTTAACGTCTTTATATGACACTTAACAACTCTATACTACGAGAACGAGGAGCCCAGTTGGATCTGGCCATGCATGCTACAGGAGCTGTACCTGTCTCAGGTCGTCTCCTATCTACGTCGCGACGGAACTTTCAGTTGGGAGGAAGACTCTATTCCTTCCGGGTTTCTAATGCCCTTCAGTTTGAGGAAGACTTCATTCCTCTAGTGGGATTCTATTTCCCACGCCTCTCAGTTCAGGGTTTAACTACGTTATCTCCTGGGGTTTTTATACCCAACCTTTCAATCTTAACGAGGTCACTATACCTCCACTATTTAAGATATTCAGTTATACCTGTCAGTCCCATTGTGTGGACCGACTATCATTAAAGAATTTCAGTTCAGCTAACACGACCTTCTGTGTCTTGTTCTATGTGACATTATTGTCCTTGTATGGATACTTGTTATTATCAGACTATGCTTGTTTACAGCTTTATAAAAATGAACTGCATGTGTTCGACAAAGTAGTTGGTGTGGCCCGGTAGACGATGGGCTGCACGTTTTCCATACCAGCATTGTTTGCTGAGCCCCTTTGGGGGCACCCCCATTTTTCAGGTACCTGAAGTTAAGAAGATTACCACACCGAGTGTAGGTGGGGTAGATTCAAGCTATGGGAGTCTTCTTCTAGACATTTATTTTACTTAAGTATTTTACATTAGAGTTTGATTCCTAGTATCTCGGATTGTATTCGTATTCAGACCGTGACTTTTGGAGATTGTATTTGGAGTTAGCCTTGTTGGTCACAAGGGTGGCCAACGGCATTGTAATACCGCCCGGTTGTTGTATTTATTTCCGCTGCAGTTGAATTTTATTTGGGAGTGATCGCCGTTCAGATTGTTGGATTTCGGGTTGGGGTGTTACATGCTTACTCCTTTAAGTCATAATGGTTTGGAAATCTCATTTCCTTATTCCGTCACCCGTTGGCAATATCTATTGCGTGGTTTTATTGTTATAGTAGACGGAAGCCTTTTCTAAGGTTCACATCATCACCGCGTTGGTGGTCTTCGGTTAACGAGGGGTACCTTCCCTTGGGTTTCTCGTAGTGCCCAAATGTGGACTAGGCTAATGTTGGCATTATCATGATTCTTATGCCTCTGTGTGCAATTGCTACAGAAGGCATGAGGGGTAATTAAACTCCGTCACTACATACTAGACTGGTGCTCTAGTGACAGTGACACTGAGGTGGCCATTACTCCAAGCCACTCAGGATGTGGGGTTTGAACTGAGGGTCCAGTTGTTGATTTCTTGTCGTATGAGGCAATATCTCTTGCAAGTCTAGTTAGTAATGGTGTGGGTTTTGCAACCGTTTAAGGTTATACAACGCATCAGGTTTATGGCTTTAGGGCCATATTGCTGCAAGCTATGCTCTTTGCAAGCTGCTTATACATGTTTCCATTCCATGTATACCCCATAGGTCAGAGGTATTACTAGGCTCTATGGTAAGTCGTGACATCACGCTTCCATTCATAGGAGACCCTTTAGGCAATCCGGTGCTGATCAGTGCCTTTTGTAGGCTAGGGTATTTCCTGTTAAGTGAAATCCCTTCGGTGTCCTAACCGAGTGTTCGTTTTAGCTCCCGTGCTCATATCATTACGCTTGTTCAACTGTTGTTAACGCAGACACCCTTCAAGGATCGCTCCTAGGTGTTGGTAGCTGTGCCGTTACATCCGGCTAATGTTTATATCGTGTGTTGTCCTCTATACCATCTTATGGTATTGTACTTGAGTCGTCCCTTTTTGGGTTATAACGTCTCCCGTTCTTGGGTAGACTATTTACACTTGCTCATAGTATTCTTGACTAGGTTTAACATCCCCTTCAATGATGGATTATACTTGTGGTAATCTTGGGGTTGCTCTTAGGAATTCCGCCCCGTTTGTTGAGCATTGTTAGGTTCACGTTAGACATTCGCCTTAATGTGTTTAGGCTGGGCATTCCATCCAGCTGTCAGGTAATCGTTCGGATTATTTGAGACATATCCAATGTCTATACTTACTAGTATGTGCTCTTTGCACTTCCTAGTTCTTATTCCTCATTTTCAGATGGATTCTCTGAGTTCCTTGATACTTGGTCGTCTGAGGTGTCCAGCTGTTCTGGTTTGAACTCACTCATGGTCCGTAGAACGGAGTTGACTACTTCCCGTGCGTCGCACACTACATGTATACATACGTGGGGTACCATATTGATACGTTACCACTTACCCAACTATATGTCGGGCCCGCAAGCTCCTTCGGAGTGCGGTTGTCCCACATCCCGTAACGGGTACACTCATAGTGTTCGCCACGCGCCTAGGTGAAGTATTCTATTGCCAACTCCTCTTGTATCGTTCTATGATACTCACCATAATCATGTTGGTTCGGTTTTAAAATCCAAGGTTTATAAAAGAAGGTTGTGGTTTTGAAAGGAAATTTTTGGGTTTTTAAAACAATGGTTCGGTGTTAAAAGAAATCTCTCATGGCATAGCCATGTTTGAGGTCTTGACCAAGTCTAGCTTCTCGCTGACTGGTATGTTCTAAATACAGTGGTCGGGCCGTTAGGCCTTTCCAAGGTTCCATTCCTTCAGTTTTAGGATGTTTATTCCTGTGGTTGTTTCATTACGGTCACCGTACATTACTATGTACTTGTGACGTGTTAGTGTTCCTTTACATATCTCTGTCTTTACTGCACTTGCCTTGGCAAGTGCGTGGTATCGGTGGTTTTTGGATAATCCTATACCAATCTTGGTATGGTTTCTGCTTGTATTTAATAGTCTTGTTAACCTTTCCCTTGATCTTATTGATCTACAATTGGTATACTCGCTCCTTTAGGTAGCTTCTTGGTGGTCTAGACATGGCTGTCGTAGATCTGGGTACTCCTCCACTCCTTGGAGGTTCCCGTTCTATTTGGTTTAGTGTCGTTCCTTGTGGCTCGTTCCCACACATTTGTGGTGGTTACTGAGCCTTCCTTGTTTAGGCACTACTCTCGTAGTCCTATTGGATTATATCGCATGGTTGTTCTTGTAGTTGTCTGAGCTATATTGTCCAGGTACTACGACCTTAATGGCGTCGTAGTTTTGGAGTTAACCGCTTTCGACTATGTCCTTAGTCAGCTAGCATACCGTTGGTGGTATTATTCAAGTATTACTATCCCGTAGACCTGTGTCTCGGGTCCCGTTGCTGCTCCCTTTTTCATTCCATTGCACGGTTAGTGCTTCTGTCCTGCTGTTGGTTGACTAGCTAGGTTTCGCGACTGCTAAGCACGTCGCCCCATGCTGTTGTAAGTTGCAGCCTCCTCGTGGTTGGAGTGCTCATTCTACCGCTATTAAGTGCGGGTGTTGTGGTTCAACCGGGAACTATCTCCGGGACTTCCAGTTCTTGGAATCTACTACATGTCGGTTCTAGTTTACCGTGTGATTGCTTCACAACTGCCAGATCGGGTTTTCCCGAGTGTGAGAGGGCTTTTCTTCTCTCTGGCGTCCTTTCCCAAGTTATACAATAGGGTATGTGGAGGGCAGGTCTGGTATTGTAGGTATCCGGTACTCACCGGTAGTTCCTAACTAGCATATCTCTAATGCTAACACTCAGCCCTTAGCCCTAAGCTTCTAATTCCTAACTCGGTGTTTCCTAAACTCGGTATTTCCAGTCATCAGAGCGACACTTCACTCTGATACCACTTTTTGTAACACCCCTACCATTAATACATGCTTACCGTCCAATCCCCTTACACATCAGATACACGCAGCGGATACTTACTTACGTACAATGGGTGATACAATGCCGTTAACCACCCACGTGGCTAACAAGGCTACTACTACTGCTTACAGCATCGGTCTGATGGACCGGAATCCCGAGTACTACACATCTATAATACATACTCCATTCATCAATCAATTACAACAATGCTCCATTCAATACTTACTCCTCCTCAATCCATACAATACAATATACTTCACCGAGTCTACTAGGATCCTTATACATTTATAATGTCTCTTCCAAGTTCATACATACTCTCTAGGAGTCTACATCTACCCATTTTCTCACAACTACTTACTTTCTAAGTACAAGGGTGTGCCTCCGGTCTCTTCCTTGACCATATTCGCTTCGGGTACCTGCACACTAAAAATGGTCCCCCGAAGGGGTCAGCTTTCGCCGAGCATGATAACCGCATACCCCGCGTACTAGTGAGGGTACGCCGACCACTTGGTCGAATACATGCGGTTCGTTTTCATACAAACATACATGCATACATGCTCTTATACACAATATTACAATACATACGCAAGGCATAACACATACATTCACTTCATTGCATACAAGAAGTACGACATAAACCATCCAGTACATACTTACCTTTTTCCGAATTCCACATACACATTACATACACAGCATACGATACTTGTTAGCTTCATTGGTCCACCGGGTTAATCGGGTGGAGAATACTCTTTTACTCGTTACTTCATACATACGCATACATACTCATACTCATACATACTTACGGATCCATACTTACTTACTTACTTACTCTTACTCAAGTAAGTCGTCGGGACCTCCGGCCCTGGGGACTACTCCGTCCACCTCCGGGATTTACTTGACTCACCAATCCGGGATGCTACCCATTTAAGGGATTTGGGCCGCGGACCAGTTTAAGAGTCAGGAATGCAACCAACCTCTTGTGACTCCGCATCCTCCGAGTGCCGAAGCTATATCGGACTTCTATCATTCCAGTTTACTCACTTAAGTTAGGAGTTAGGTAGTTAGGAATTAGTAGAAGTCATTCATACAAGCCACATACACAATCACAATGCTCAATACTCATTTATGCAAAATACAATACAATACTTAAGTACAATACAAGATTCGAATACCACTCATCATCATTCAACATTTCATGAATTATACAAACTAGTGTTCAATAATAAATATCAGGAACAACATAAGTCAAGCACAGGTAAGTGCAATATAATCCGATTCATGCATTTATCTTATTTAGGTGATCAAATAAGCACAACAAATCGGGGTAACCAGATTAGGATACAGGGCATGAAGAAATCATACCTTTCACCGTTGTACTTGTATCCCAACGTTCCTCCGTGTTCACAATTCAAATCCTATGATATACATACAACCGAATAATTAATCTAACTATCATTAATTTAATTCGGTTACCCTTACGCTTCCTAACTCATACTTACTAAGTCTTCCATTCTTATACTTACATTTTATTTACTTACTTTTCATTGCTTAACAATGGTATACTTACATATGTAGCACGTAGTATAGGTGGGTATACATATACATACACACACATACTAACCATAGACTTATAGTTTTTTTTTGAAGTTTTGACCCGACCGAACTTGCGACCGACCTTGCAAGTTCGGTCCAAGTCAGTAGGCTACATCGGGTGAAAATTCCAGGGCGACCGACCTTGTAAGTCCGGTCCAAGGTCGGTCCATTCCAGTGAGTTACTTAACGGAAAATTTAGCCCGACCGACCTTGCAAGTCCGGTCGCAAGGTCGGTGTTCCAGTAGCTTACAAGACGGAAAATTTTAGCTCGACCGACCTTGCAAGTCCGGTCGCAAGGTCGGTCCATTCCAGTAAGTTACAAGACGGAAAAAATTTTGCGCGACCGACCTTGCAAGTCCGGTCGCAAGGTCGGTCCATTCAGTAGGTTAAGACGGGAGAATTTCTCTGGTCCGAACCGATTGCAAGTCGGTCGCAAGTTTGGTCCATTCCAGAAGCTTTCCGTCTTTGTAAATCTGGGCTCGACCGACCTTGCAAGTTCGGTCCTAAGGTCGGTCCGGCCCAGTATTTGCTTTTTATTTCTGTTTTCAGTTCTATACTTTGCCCATTGTTTCCCAATCTTTCTACATGTAATCCCACATGTTTAAACACTACCTAGGCCCTCCAAATTGCCTTAGTTCATCCACCCAAACTCCTTACCAATCCATAAATCAACTTACACAATTCCATCACTTCCCTTCCACACTTACAACAGTGTTTTCATCCTTCAATGCTACAGTTTTTAAAATCCATTCTACCATCCATTACTTCTCAACCAATGCCACTATTAGCATCCTAAATACCTCATCTCACCATGACAATTCATTTCCAAGCAATTTGCACCTTCTATACCCAAGTCCACATTTACTTTACCAAGTCTTATACTCTAGTTCTTCCTAGTTTTTCCAAGGCAAATTCAACACCTCTTGCTACAGATTTTATACCCTATTATTCTCTCACCACAACTGCTACTCCATAGTCATTAAACATCTCTACTAACTCCAATACACATCTTGGTTTTCCCATTCACCAAGTCATCCATACATAAACATATTCCTACCAAAATTTTGCCATAGTTCCTCTACATTTCAACTTATCCATACACACATTTTCTCACCAAATTCATACCTATTCTAGCCAAACCACAAGGGTTCTACCAGCACACCTACAAATACAAATTCCTCAATATTTCCTCCATCCACAATTCCAATACACATACACATCACATTTGGCTTCAAAGCCTACAACTCACATACTAGTTCACAAATACCCAAAATTCATAATTCTCAATACTAATACAAAGTTTTGGGTTCTTCAAGTAGTTTACCAATCCCATTACTCTAATGCATAAAAATTAACATTAGTAAAGAGCTCTTACCTTGAGCTTATAATTCCTTCATTTTTTTCCACTTCTCCTCTTCTCTTCCTTGTACAATTCGATTTGTGGGGAATGGAGTTGCCAAACTCCATTCCCATCTCCCAAAGCATACAAAACAAGTATAATTAATACACTAACCCTTAGATTTATACTAACTCATTGAGATATTTTAAACAAATTTCTAGGGTTTACCTTTTGAAGCTTTTAGGAGGGGTTTTAGCCCTTGGTTCAAGAAGGTGTTCTCACCACCATTGGAGGGTTGAAACAAAGCTCCAAAACAAGAGGAAACAAGGTGAGAGAGAGGGGAAAAATCGGTTATGCCCAAGAGATGGAGAAGAATGGGGTCTTTCATGTAGATTTTTACCATGTTGGAAAGAGGAGACTCCAAGCTCCACAATGGTGTGCTTTTCTCTTCAAATGGGGAAACCCATGGAGATGAAACTCATCCTTTCGAATTTTGAAAAGAGAGAATGATAGAGGAGGATGAGGGGATTACAAATATGTAATTATTTTGTGATTAGAGCTCAAATGGAAGTAGAGCATGGAGAGAAGATGGGAGAAGCCATGGTTGTAATGGGGAGCTCAAAATCGCAGCCACAAGGGAGAAGAAAGAGAGGGAGTACGATGAGGAAGGAGGGATGGGAGAGAGATATAGAAAAGTGAGGGAGAGAGTAAGTAGATAAAGTAGCTTTTACTTTATTGTTCTTCTTTGCTTTTTGGCTCTCTTATTTAGTTAGCTAGTTACATGTGTGTGTGAGGGAGTTGTTTGACAGATAAAGAACCGCCCCCTACAGTTATACCAGCTGGAGCGTTTTTCGTCTTTTACAGAAAACGCTCGTTATTTTACCCGGTTAGGTACTGTTCACTAACCGGGTCCGCTTTCCGGAATTTTCTCGTTTCTTTATTTTTATTGGTTATTAAGCTTCCATAAATGCTTAATAATATTTATTTAATGATTTATAATTTATACGGGTTCGTTTGACCACTTAAAATCACATTTTCGGGTTTTCTCGAAAAACGTGCGTTAAAGCCCTATTAGCGTTTTAATGCCTTATTTGGATCCGTTTTCTTCGGGAGTTATTCCATATATTATTTAGGTCTTATTAAACCTTTAGAATCCATATAACACGCTAACCGAGGTCTCATACCTCCTATGGTTACTTAACGCTTATTTAGCGTTTTCCGCTTTTTAAGCGTTTATTTATTCTTTTGGATTTATTTTCCTTACTAGTATTAATTGGTACCATTAGGCCCTTAAATACATATTAGATTAGTTTTAATCCCTATATTTAAGTTCGGGGCATTTCAGTAATTCTTTTCTCTTTATCTTATATCATCTCATACATTATATTATATGGTTATTGAACCATATTGTATTTCTCACTCCATAACATATATTTATTTATATATATGATTTATGGAACCATTTATTATATGGTATGCCTTAATAATATATTCATTCTTCCTTAATGAATATTTCTTATATTATAAATGTTACAACCCTTATAACATTAAAAATCATATTATAAATTCTTATTCAAAGATACCCATT
The DNA here is from genome assembly GCA_023374045.1 of Limonium bicolor. NCBI lineage: Eukaryota > Viridiplantae > Streptophyta > Magnoliopsida > Caryophyllales > Plumbaginaceae > Limonium > Limonium bicolor. Next base: position 469,625,952 of record CM041776.1, read on the forward strand.
ATTACCGAACAACACTTATGTTCTCTAATATTTACTAAATCCCCCACATAATTATATAATGTTACATTATAGTCATATAACTTATATTATGATATTTAAATCATTAAATCATTTATAACCTATAGTTATAAAATTTATATATACCAAACAGACCATAATGCTGTCGGTTTTTATTTAATTCCACCAAAGTTTCAGAAATTACATAATCACCCCAAATATTATTTCTTTGTTACACTTATGATCAGAGACGGAGCCACGTTATATGTTAGGGGGGCTCGCCCCCCCCAACTGTCCCGATGACATCATTTTTTTATTACTAGTTTTATATAATATAGTTTATTTTGTTATAAATTAAGTTGAATTTATTAAAATTGTCTAAAAGTATCTATGATACTTATTATTTTTAATTAACATGAGTCCATTTGAATTGTTTAGTGTTATCAATTGAAATAATAAACTATACTTAAAACATTAGTTGATGTTATTAAGTGTCTTATATTTTATACATTATTATTTTATAACCATAATTTGAACTGAAACTTGCTTTTAAAGTATTAATTGTGTTGATAGAATTTTAGTTTAAAGTTAAGTCAATGAGTCTTGTAATTGTCACTATGTACTACCTTCCATTCTTAATAAATGATGTTTTGAAAGTTGTTATTTTTTCAAAATATAAGATGTTTTAGATTTTTTTATCACTCAATTTTCATATACCCCTTACTTTTTTCTTTCACTCACTACTTATCTATTCCTTATGAAAAAGTAAGGATAAAGCAGTTCGAAAATTGTCTCCTTAATTTTCATGTTTTGTCAAAATTATCTATGAAAAATAGGATAAAGTATATTTTAATAAGTTATATCTATATTTAAAATATAAACCTTTAAACTATATTGTAAGTATTTTTATTTTAAAATTTTATTATTTATTTTCAGAATATATATTATTGATATTAAATATGTAGTCAAAAAAATTTTGGCCCCCTAAATTTGAAATCCTGGCTCCGCCCCTGCTTATGATATATTCCTTATATTATAATCTTTAAAACTTAATATAAATATAACCTATGGTTATAACTTCTTAAAATAACCGAACAGACCCCATGGTCTGTTCTAATTTAATTTCTACCACTAAACTTTATATATTCACCAAGTTACCCCATTTTATAACATATAGTTTCCAATATCATTAAAACTATATATTATACATATATCTTAAAAAACCTCATATATAATTCCAAAAATTACCAAACTATACCAAAAGGTTATAAACACCATTCCTAACCTTATACTTTCAGTATTTACGGTTTTTACCCCATATGTTACCCAAATGTAACAATGATATAAAATATCATATATTATACTTATATAATTCATACTAACTCCAAATTTAACCAAATAGACTCCTAAAAATTCCTAATAACCCAAGGTCTGTTCTAAACTTCATTTTATACCCCTAACTTTCGAAAATCCCTATTTCACCCCAATACTTATAAATCTTTTACAATTTCATACTTAACTTATCATAAGTTAGTATTTAACTCCATAAATTCCCAAACTTGGTCAAGGTTTCCTATATAGTCAACCTTGACTTATAAATCCCATTTTGAGCCCAAACTCTCGGTAATTACTACTTATACCCCAAACTTTCCTATTTTTACAATTTTAACACAAAACTTTATAAAATGTTATAGTTTTTATTTAAATTCATTTAAAACCCCTAGATTCATTTATAATAGCCCACAACTATTTATATTTTGTGTATTTACCGGTTTGACCCCAATATTTATGCTAAGTGCATAAATTAAATTAAATAAGCTTTTAAACTTAAATAAAATGGCCTAATGACATGGCCTTATTACAACCTTGAACTTGTAAAATAAATTACACTTTAAATGTCTCAAAAATACCATAAACTCTCGGCCTTACCACAAAGTTCTCCATATTTACCAATTTTCCACATAATGTCTTAATTTGACCATTATGTTAATTAAATCATTTAAATGACTAGCTTATAATAACTAAGTCATTTCTGGTCACACTTAGGCTTAAATTAAACATCTTAACTAGTCCACTCTCGGCACAATATATAATATAAGCTTTAAAGCATATAATATATAGTTAAGAATGTTATACCTTGATTTATAAGCTTTTAAATGCTTGTATGGTCACGGAAGCATGGGGGCTTGGTTTAGACAACTTCTAATTAATTTCTAACAGCAAGAATAAGATATAGTTAGGTTCCAAAAACTGAACCAACTATAAGAGTAATTGTAAGCCATGAAAACCTAGATTTCTCACCTTAAAAATGACTTTAACCAACCTATCACTCCATGTACTGTCACTGAAATACCCCAAACCTAAGTATGCTAAGTAAACATCAATTTATGATGTGGTAAGGCTAAAATATGCCTTAGAAAGATTGGTAGACAATTTAAACCAAGGAAAACACAAGAAAATGCCTTAAGGGCAATTAGGGCAAAAATGTGCTCTAAGCTTGGAGAGACTTGGGTGAGTACCCAAATATCATGCTAAGACCTTAGTAATATTATAATGGTCATTTTAAACCAATTACCAAAGAAAACCAAGCTTGAAAACAAGTTTAAACACAAAATGTGCTTTAAGAAGTCTTAAAGCACATTTTTGAAAAATTGTCTTGTAAATGAGTTTTAAGTGGCTAAATGCCCATGATTACACCTTAATCAACAGGTGTACTAATTAGTATCACATTAGTAAGCCTAAATCAATGGGAAACCAAAATTTCAGAAATATGTGCACTAATTTGTGAATAGTAACCAAATAGTACTAGTTTAGCATTAAGTCAATATAAGCTAATTAATTGGTCAACCAAGACCATAATTGTCTTGATTATTAAGGGGGTGTCCGGTTTTTAGGTGGTGAGTCACCACATGAGTCAATCAACTTAAGAAAAGAAAAGAGAAATAAGGAAAAGTACTATTTGCTTTTAAAGTAAATATCTTACCTTTTAGCCTATCTTCTTCCTCTTCTTCATTCATTCTCTTCTTCCACGGTTTCTTCTTCTCCTCTCCTGCTCCAAAACCGAGAGGGCTGCCTCCATGGATGCTCCATCTTCAAATGCTCACCAAACCTTCATTTAAGCTCCAAATCCAAAAATGAGCATAGATTATTCTTAGTTAGCTCAAGCTCTAGCTTTCTATCTTTTCAAATCCTTCAAAGCTCCATTTCGGTGCCAAGAGAAAACTCCATTGATGGAGGAAAATCAAGTTTGAAGAGTTCATTAGCTTCTCCATTCTCTTAAGGTAAAGAAAATGTAAGAAAAATCATGTTTCCATCACTTCCTCACCATGGCCGAGAATTTGCCTATTAAGATACCTTGTTTTATCCATTGTTCTAGCTTGATTCTATTCTCCAAAGACTTGAGGAGGTCTTGCCCTGCTTCATTATGAAAGCCATTCAAAAATTCAAAGGTAAACTTATACTTTCAAGCTTTAAAACACATATTTTAACCTAAGGGTGAATTCCATGAGTTTAGGCATATCGCTTAGCACTTATTATATTATTTGGATGTGGATTAGAACATTGGCAAGAGGATTTAAGTCCTGGCCGAAATGCAATCAAGGAAACCTAAGGAGGAAAGTAAGAGAAGCTTGAGAAAAACAAGGTAAATTACTTACCTAATGGTGGTTTAAGTTTTAAGGGATGAGTTTAGGAGGGTACCAATGTGGCTTAGAGCTTACATTGTGTATTGGGTTATATAACCTAAAAAAAAAAGAACTTAAACAAGCTTATGAACTTGTGACTAAGGAGCCAATGGGAATGAGTTAGTAAGATAAGTTTAAGATGGATTTTAAGAGCATTATAATTACTATGAGATTGATGGGTGTATTTGCAGGTTGAAAGCTTTTATATGTGGGAAATTCAGTGTTTAAGTTTAAGTCATTTAAGGGCCTAAGAGCCATGTCATTTAAGAGCCTTAGTGCTATGCAATTTAAGATTTTTGCAATATATTGAGTTTGATGTGATTGAGTTGGTTTGGGTGAGAAGATATGATGGGAAAGAACTTGATGTGTGTGAGATGGTTGAATGAGGAAAACAATGCATTTGGGCATGATAATATACTAGAGAAGCTATGGCGAAATTTGAGTAGAAAACAAAGTGTTTAAGTGGTAGTGGTGAGTTAATATGCCCTAGGATTCACTAGGGATCATTATGAGGAATTTGAGTGGAAATGAGTTAGATAAGGAGTTCTTGAGGTTTAGAATGACCTAGAATTGTCTAGGAGGAAATTAGAGGATTGGTGGGTGTATTGAACACACCAAAGTCATGTTATGAGGAATGGTAGGACCTGTGCAAAAACCTGGAGGAAATGATGTATAATGCTTTGAGATGATTTAGGTATGAACTAGAGAGTAAAACAATGAGAGTTTCGGGAAGTTTGTGTAAGAGGTGGTGATGTTAGTAGTGGACTAGTAAGGTTTAGTTTAAATGGTAAGGTGTGGACTTGGGTGATGGAAGTGAAGATTGTAGGAGAATGTTATAAGTCGTCAAGGAAAATGACTAGAAACGTATAAGAGTGTATGATCATGAGAATGGTGAGTAAGTTGCATAAAAGAGGTGGAAATGTCTAAGGAGGGTGTTGCATGGTCAAGGTAAATGAAGAACAATGTCAAGGTGTTAAGGTAATGGAAAGAAATGTATAAGTAAGCTCAAGAGTTTAGGATTGATGAGTAACAAATGAAAAGAAGAGAAATTGTGCATGGACATGCAAGATGACCTTGGAAGGTTTAACAAAGCAAAGATGGAATGTAATGATGTTAAGGAGGAGTTATATGGGTTGAAAAGAAACACTTCGGTTAGTGGAAGTTTTAGACAAATGTACATGTTGGAAATATAAGGAATTAATTAACTAGTGTTAGGAATTTCTTGCAAGAATTGAGTAAAGGTTGGAATGATCTTTGGAGGTTATTTTAATGAGTTTGGAGGATGATTAAAGGTGGGTTTAAGGGTCTAAATGATGTCAGAACACATTAGGAGGCTTGAGGAAAAGTTTGGAGAAGATTGGACAATTTTTGGGCTTGTGCTGGAATGGTCCGACCCAGTTGGTTGGATCGGACATGGGTCGGACGTCCTCTGTTGAGTCACCTGTAATTTTTCTGGAATGGTCCGACCCAGGGCCCTTGGGTCGGACATGGGTCGGACGGGTGAGTCTTAGAAGACGGAAAGTTTCTGGAAAGGTCCGACCCAGTTAGTTGGGTCGGACGGAGGGTCGGACGACCCTTAAGACTTAAAAAAAAAAAAGAAAACCCTAAGAGAGTTTAGTGGTATTAATGGTACCCCATTAAGAGGGCAATGATGATTAGAGGTATAAGGACCTAAGGGATTAAGTTAAGTATAAACTTAAAAGTTTAAGGTTAAGTTTGTAAGATTAAGTTGTAAAACTTAAGAGGTGTTAGGTGGGAATCATTATGGGTTAAGTAAGTTAGATAAGTTGAACTAAGTTAAGTGATTAACAACCTAAAACTGAATGAATGTTTTAGGACTTGGAATTTGGACTCCGGAAGAGAGTAAGCAACCGAACGACCAACGGTGAATGGTACAGTTCTTCTTGTGACCTGCTTGCTAATGAGGTGTCCCTCGGCTTGTGTGCTATTTGTTTTGTGTGCTCACTAAACAAGATAAAGCATGCAACCGGAACATTATGTTTATTGTATTGTTGTGTGATGTTTGAAAACTAACAACATACCGTGAGAACTTACTAACCAACGTTTAGTAAGGAATTGAGTGAGACTAAGGAACGCTCCCTAATATAAGTTTGTTATAAACCGAAAGAGGTTAACCAACAAACATTGTCTTGAGACTTCTACTAACTGGAACTTAAGGGGGAGTGAGGAACCCGGGACTGACTCCGGTCATGCATGCTAAGGAAAAAGGGGGTCGGTATCTATAGCAGAACCGACTTCCGCTTAAGGACTTGTCTTTGGACTTGTTGCCTAGGGTCGGTTGCCGGCTCAGCTACATTGGGCATACAGTCCAAGGTAGGTGGCATTAAGATGGTGCGGTAGGATCACCTAAATCCTAAATTATAAGATAAGTTGTTTATTCAACCAATGGAGTTAATAGCTCATTGGCTAGGGTTGCTTTTGACCCGACAAAAATAAACATTGAGATAAGATACAATCATTTCTATTTAAAGAGTGGTTTGTATTCTAAGATTAAGATAAGGTTGAGATAAGTTGCAACCATTCCTTTTTAAAGGATGGGTTGTATCACAAGACTGAGATAAGCTACATCCATTCCTTTATAAAGGATGGTTGTTTTCTAAGATTAAGATAAGACTAAGATTGAGGTAAGATAAGGATGGACTAAGATTAAGAGGAAATGTAACTTAAGGAGTTAAATAATTAACTCTCTAATTAAGGGAACGCATCTAAGTCGTTCAATTGTTTGAACTTTGATTGTTCATATTTGGATTGTTGTTTACAGCATTTACTATTATGTTGTGCATCTAATCAACCTCCATGCTATCGACAATTAGTCGTCGTAGCCACGTTAGCTTGGGGGCCATGAGAGGATCGTACCAGCATCCGTGCTGACCCCCTTTGGGGGCTGTTTTTACTACACAGGTGATCGTCAGGAGGCGGCCGTTGCGAGAGTAAGAAGGGGGTACAAGTGTTACGGGATAAGTGTGGCCTACGAGTTGTGCATGTACACTCGTATGGCAATTTGAGTTAGTAAGATGTATAGGTTGTGAGGGGATTGTAAGAAGGATATGTATTTGGTTAAGGTTGGTTGTACTAGTGTTCGGTATATTCTGTCAATCAGACCGTGGCAAGGTCCTGGAGTGTATTGAATTCCGCTGTGACGTTTATATATATGTTGTTAAGTTGCGAAACCACATTTGGATTGAGATGGGGTGTTACAAAAGTGGTATCAGAGCGTAGTTACGCTCTGAAGATAAGAATTACCGAACTTAGGAGAATACTGAGGTTGAAATTGAGCTATGGGTTAAGGGTTGGGTGTTAGAGTGAGAGGTGCGCTAGCTAGGACTTCCCGGTGTTCACCGGATATCATAGTACCTAGACCCGCCCTCCACATCCCTTACTTGAATTATGGGGGACAAATGCCAGAGAGAAGAAAGCCTTCTCTTACTCGGGAAAACCCGATCTGGTAGTTAGTTAACAGTAAGCAATACGAGAAACACCTTGTTGAGCAACAGATTATAAGAACGTGAACGTTTTAATGGAGCACAACAGAGAAACAGACGCTACCTATGGAATTCTATCAATAAGGGAACGGTAATTACCGGCAACATGGGTCGACATGCTACGCAGTCGAAATAACCCCCATACCAATGATAAGAAAAGCACTACTAGTGCAATGGATAAGAAAAAAATAAGTGACATGAGTATCGGACAGTGGTCCGAATGAGCATGACAAAGGGATAAGATTACTGGAAAGTCCAGTTAGGAACGGGAACTCCAAACCCCATACAATGAAGAAGATTGCAAACCTGGCCGACGTAACGCAGACGACGGTAGAAACTCATACAACTGTACGCAAGAATAGGACTACGATGCAGTACCTAAAGTGGGATCATTACTTAGTGACCACGACAAAATGTGTGGGAACGGGAGCGAGGATTAAGACATAAGAAAATAATAAGGGGTTCCCTCAGAAAGAGGAACGCCCGGATAAGTGACAATACGGTCAAAATAACCAGGAAACTGCCGGATGGCTAGTTATCCTAAATAAGAGAACGTCGAAGGGGTCCCGGGGACTACCAAAGATATGGAAACTAGGTGGAAGTACCACTACCGACGCACACGGTACCGGAAGCTCATCTTGCATGGCGCACTTGCCATAGCAAGTGCTACCACGGTTAAATAGTACGAAAAGCCATCATGGCGAGATAACCGAACGCTACAATCGCAGTACACACTGATACCGAATTATAAATCTATAAGGACGGGAGAATGAGACCTTGGAAGGGCCTGACGGCCTGACCATGATGAGATGAGTGGATACACCAGTCAGCGGGGAGCTGAACTTGGACAGAATACTACACGATATAAATGTGAGCAACAGTACAACCTACTACAACAACAATAACCGACAGCACGATAAGAACACTAAACCCGGATCTCAAAGAGAAGAACATAAGAGATCGCTCAATAATGCGAGCAAAACACTACGTAAGCAACAATATACAAGAAATGTATATTAAGATACCATTGAGACCGTTGACATAACGTCTTCCAAGAAGAGCGGGATAGAACTCCCAAGATGACCATTAGAAATGCCAATAACAACAATCTTCGTTGAATATGTTAGTAAACCCCGGAAACAAGGACAGAGGGAGTAAACTTAAGTTATAACCTACTAAGGATTAAGGACGTACAACCCCGGAAAGGGAAAGCTCAGAGGACTACCCCCACAGAGCGGGCATAGTCGAGCCGAACAAACTGATGAATGACAGTTAATACTGTTTGCCTAACTCATTAACACCCAAGTGTGAACAATCATCAACGGGTGGCGTAGTCAACGGAAGCTGAACGAAGCGTTGAGATGGAAGCAAAAGATGACAGGATGATTTCCGACTTAGACACCGCAAGACAGATGCCTAATACGAACTAATCCGTAATTGCTAAAAGACATAAGTCTAGTAAAATGACAGTATTGTCAAAGACACTAAGTGACCTCAGACCACCTGAATAAACTTCCATAGCAGGAAGCAGGATGCATCAACTACCATGGAATCCGATACCACATTTAGTATGTAACCTAACGGTGGATAGTGTTCAAAAGACCAGAAACTTATGAGAATACCCTACGGATGAGTAAGAGTAAGTAATGAACTGAGACATTAAGCACTAAGAGCCTACGAGCCAAGGATGTTAACCACATCAGAGCCCGAGGCGCAGTAAGTTGTAAGAGAGCTTATTTAAGCCACGAAGGAACTACAATTCGTAGATATGAATGGTTACCAAACCTATAACTTAGATTGTCGAAAATATTGCCAGGAAAAGGCACCAATGAGAATAATGAGATAGTACATTGGCAGGGGCGGAGAACGAACCATGCCTTTTAGGATGGGGATACCTCTCCTTGTTGTGAGGCCAAGAGTGGGAATAAACCCCTCAAAAAGGGCTTTCACTTATTAGAGAAATAATACGTTGTTAGAGAATGGAAATTGTAAACCTTGAGATTACCTTAGAACATACCAGATGCACTTGAGTAGAAGGAAGGCTGCAGAGACAGACCTCATATCCAACACCCATGATTTAAGAATCAGCAATCGTTAGAGATAAACATGGTGAGTGCACAGAATGGCACGTCAAATGACCAATGCTCAGAAGAGCTTGTGATTCAGCGGACGACTTCTTCAGTAACCGGTTAAATTACATGGTAAACAACATCATAAGGATGAAAGAATGCGAGAGAAATTAGCCTACTTACGAATCTGAGATTGAAGCAGAACATCTTCATATTAAGAGTCAACCATTTTACAACACGGTACGGCAACTGCCAAACACCGGAATTAAATATAAGATAAGATGTTAGAATAAATGAGTAAGGAGTTGCACCATCAATGGGCAACAGAGTAAAGGCCAACTACCACGGTAGTAGTGGTCGTGAGTACAATATTTATATGAGGAGATTAAGTCATGGTGCGCGGTAAAGCGACCGTTATGTATGAGCCGTCAAATATTGACACTGAAGCAATTAGATTTATGAGTTAAGACCAGCATAAGTAAGGAAATAAGATGGTAGACGAACTGTGCATTGATGCCAGTAGTCTGGACCTGGTTTAGTAAAATTACACAGGAAGCACACTACCCATTCCTTAAGGAACTGGAAGTACATTCCTAGTAGAATAAATATGAGAAAGAAGATAAGAGGCTCTATGGAAAGAGACCTCAGTTACTAAGAGACGAATCAGTACGGGATACAGAAAGAACTGGAGCATACGATACCCAAGAACGTAGCAAATGGATTTCCCTTGATTAACTTCAAGAAGAACAATAAATGTTATTATGGAACGATGAAAGAGGAGATCGACAACAGAATACTTCATAATTAGCAATAGCTAAACGTGTGACGGACACTATGAGTTTACTAAAACGAGACGTGGAACGACTGCACCCCACAGGGGCTTGCAGGCCTGACACGCTCATTTATGAGTTAGTTGGGTAAGTAGTAATGTACCAGTAAGGTACCCCATGCATGTAAACGAGTGGTGTAAGGAACACGGGAAGTAGTCGACTCCGTACCACGGACAACGACGCAAGATCTGACAAGAGCAGCTACTACCACAAACAGTCGAAGAAAAGAATTCAGTTGAACCAACAACACAAAGGAATCAGAGAACAAATAATTAAGGACTATGAAATGCGAAGAGCACGGATTGTTAAGTACAGACATTGGACATGTCTTAAGATGTAAGAGATTAAACTGTAAAGCGCAATAAGCACTAAACAGTAGTTTCAGATTAAGAATCATCCTCAGACCAAGGGTTAGATGGAAAGAACGATTTAGACACTTGAGAAAACACTAAGAATACAAACATTAGATCTCCAGGAAGACTGGATAGACGAGCTACAACTCATCAAGGCCGTGTATATATAAAGATAACACGTGACCATTGAGGGACCTTTAGTGCTAAACCATAAGCACGCAAGAGAAAGATATACAATACTGTAAAAAGGATGAGAGAGGCAAATAAGCCTAAAACTATCAGAGTCGTGCAGCGGAAGCTAGCAGATCAGTACCTTTGAGGTTAGACCAAACTAAGATCAGAATATAGTATAAGTACCGTTAAGAATCCTCGATGCAGAGACTAAGTCATTAGCATAGTTATGACCTCTGATCGAAGCATAAGTGAGATAGATGATATGGAAGCTAGAATGCTTGGTGAGAATTAGACATCTTGAACTTATGTTCAAGAATGATATGGTGTTGATTACGTGGGCGTAATCCATTTTAAGGGGGGTAGAGCGAAAACCGCTAGCGTATGTTTGTGTACTGAGTACATAAACTACGGTGTGCATAGCACAAAAGAATTTGAGAATATGTTTTACATAACATTTTGAGATGAATTATGGTTATTGCGCACAGAAGATGTAAATACCATACATGTTAAGTACCTATCTTGTTAACTCCGGTGTGAGTTCAAGTTAAGAGAATTAAGGAAGAGGATTAAGGAGACTTAAGAAAAAGAATATATGAGGTATAAGTCGATATGAGACTATGTGTGAGATAAGAATAAGATAACACTATTGGATACTGTTCGATATGAATATGAGGAAGAAGATAGTAATGCTATGAGATATAAGATGGTGAGAATTGGTATGAGACGGTTATAGAACTTGGTAGGAATTTAAGTCTTGAGGTAATTACTAAGAGATGAATCGGGAATGTTTGATGGACTGAGTCCACACTTTGGAGATGTATTGATTATGATTAGAAGAACTAAAAAGATAGAAAATTGGACATGAGTGAATTATGTGGATGTTTGAAAATGACGTGGGAGGTGGAACTTGATTTTCTAGGGATCAAGGGAAACCAAACACAAATTGGGGTGAAGGGATAGTTCTACACTGATGCTGATCACATCAGGGTTGGATGATTCCTGAAACTCCCTACCAGTGGTCACAATTAAATCACGCTAAGGATGGAGGCATTAGGATAAAATGAAATTGGAGTTGATTGTATTTTTAATTAGAGGAATTACTCCTCACATGACCTCGTAAAAAGGATTACCTTTTTACTGAGTCTCGCCCATGAAGTCGAGGACGCACGAGCCTTTGTCTTCGGACCGGTGACATGGGGAGAGCAGAGTTGTTTTGTATTCTGGCCCATGGTGGCGTGGACGAATGTGCCTTTGTCTACGGACCGGTGACATGGGAGAATACGATGAAAATTATGTGATTGTTTTAATCATCGAAAAGGAACAAAGAGAATTTTGAGTGTTATACATGCTTAAGCATGTTGTGTGATATTTAAGAATAAGCATATGGTGGATCTAATGATTCAATGAGTTTAAGTATACATAAGTATGATCTATGTGATCTATAGAATGAGGTAAGACATGTATTCTAATAAGATAAGATGCAGGGGAACTTTGGGGACAAAGTTCTTTTAAGGGGGTAGATTGAAATACCCCAAACCTAAGTATGCTAAGTAAACATCAATTTATGATGTGGTAAGGCTAAAATATGCCTTAGAAAGATTGGTAGACAATTTAAACCAAGGAAAACACAAGAAAATGCCTTAAGGGCAATTAGGGCAAAAATGTGCTCTAAGCTTGGAGAGACTTGGGTGAGTACCCAAATATCATGCTAAGACCTTAGTAATATTCTAATGGTCATTTTAAACCAATTACCAAAGAAAACCCAGCTTGAAAACAAGTTAAAACACAAAATGTGCTTTAAGAAGTCTTAAAGCACATTTTTGAAAAATTGTCTTGTAAATGAGTTTTGAGTGGCTAAATGCCCATGATTACACCTTAATCAACAGGTGTACTAATTAGTATCACATTAGTAAGCCTAAATCAATGGGAAACCAAAAATTTCAGAAATATGTGCACTAATTTGTGAATAGTAACCAAATAGTGCTAGTTTAGCATTAAGTCAATATAAGCTAATTAATTGGTCAACCAAGACCATAATTGTCTTGATTATTAAGGGGGTGTCCGGTTTTTAGGTGGTGAGTCACCACATGAGTCATTCAACTTAAGAAAAGAAAAGAGAAATAAGGAAAAGTACTATTTGCTTTTAAAGTAAATATCTTACCTTTTAGCCTATCTTCTCTCCTCTTCTTCATTCATTCTCTTCTTCCACGGTTTCTTCTTCTCCTCTCCTGCTCCAAAACCGAGAGGGCTGCCTCCATGGATGCTCCATCTTCAAATGCTCACCAAACCTTCATTTAAGCTCCAAATCCAAAAATGAGCATAGATTATTCTTAGTTAGCTCAAGCTCTAGCTTTCTATCTTTTCAAATCCTTCAAAGCTCCATTTCGGTGCCAAGATAAAACTCCATTGATGGAGGAAAATCAAGTTTGAAGAGTTCATTAGCTTCTCCATTCTCTTAAGGTAAAGAAAATGTAAGAAAAATCATGTTTCCATCACTTCCTCACCATGGCCGAGAATTTGCCTCTTAAGATACCTTGTTTTATCCATTGTTCTAGCTTGATTCTATTCTCCAAAGACTTGAGGAGGTCTTGCCCTGCTTCATTATGAAAGCCATTCAAAAATTCAAAGGTAAACTTATACTTTCAAGCTTTAAAACACATATTTTAACCTAAGGGTGAATTCCATGAGTTTAGGCATATCGCTTAGCACTTATTATATTATTTGGATGTGGATTAGAACATTGGCAAGAGGATTTAAGTCCTGGCCGAAATGCAATCAAGGAAACCTAAGGAGGAAAGTAAGAGAAGCTTGAGAAAAACAAGGTAAATTACATACCTAATGGTGGTTAAGTTTTAAGGGATGAGTTTGGAGGGTACCAATGGGCTTAGAGCTTACATTGTGTAAGTTGGGTTATATAACCTAAAAAAAAAAGAACTTAAACAAGCTTATGAACTTGTGACTAAGGAGCCAATGGGAATGAGTTAGTAAGATAAGTTTAAGATGGATTTTAAGAGCATTATAATACTATGAGATTGATGGGTGTATTTGCAGGTTGAAAGCTTTATATGTGGGAAATTCAGTGTTTAAGTTTAAGTCATTTAAGGGCCTAAGAGCCATGTCATTAAGAGCGCTTAGTGCTATGCAATTTAAGATTTTTGCAATATATTGAGTTTGATGTGATTGAGTTGGTTTGGGTGAGAAGATATGATGGGAAAGAACTTGATGTGTGTGAGATGGTTGAATGAGGAAAACAATGCATTTGGGCATGATAATATACTAGAGAAGCTATGGCGAAATTTGAGTAGAAAACAAAGTGTTTAAGTGGTAGTGGTGAGTTAATATGCCCTAGGATTCACTAGGGATCATTATGAGGAATTTGAGTGGAAATGAGTTAGATAAGGAGTTCTTGAGGTTTAGAATGACCTAGAATTGTCTAGGAAATTAGAGGATTGGTGGGTGTATTGAACACACCAAAGTCATGTATGAGGAATGGTAGGACCTGTGCAAAAACCTGGAGGAAATGATGTATAATGCTTTGAGATGATTTAGGTATGAACTAGAGAGTAAAACAATGAGAGTTTCGGGAAGCTTGTGTAAGAGGTGGTGATGTTAGTAGTGGACTAGTAAGGTTTAGTTTAAATGGTAAGGTGTGGACTTGGGTGATGGAAGTGAAGATTGTAGGAGAATGTTGTAAGTCGTCAAGGAAAATGACTAGAAAGTATAAGAGTGTATGATCATGAGAATGGTGAGTAAGTTGCATAAAAGAGGTGGAAATGTCTAAGGAGGGTGTTGCATGGTCAAGGTAAATGAAGAACAATGTCAAGTGTTAAGGTAATGGAAAGAAATGTATAAGTAAGCTCAAGAGTTAGGATTGATGAGTAACAATGAAAAGAAGAGAAATTGTGCATGGACATGCAAGATGACCTGGAAGGTTTAACAAAGCAAAGATGGAATGTAATGATGTTAAGGAGGAGTTATATGGGTTGAAAAGAACACTTTGGTTAGTGGAAGTTTTAGACAAATGTACATGTTGGAAATATAAGGAATTAATTAACTAGTGTTAGGAATTTCTTGCAAGAATTGAGTAAAGGTTGGAATGATCTTTGGAGGTTATTTTAATGAGTTTGGAGGATGATTAAAGGTGGGTTTAAGGGTCTAAATGATGTCAGAACACATTAGGAGGCTTGAGGAAAAGTTTGGAGAAGATTGGACAATTTTTGGGCTTGTGCTGGAATGGTCCGACCCAGTTGGTTGGATCGGACATGGGTCGGACGTCCTCTGTTGAGTCACCTGTAATTTTTCTGGAATGGTCCGACCCAGGGCCCTTAGGTCGGACATGGGTCGGACGGTGAGTCTTAGAAGACGGAAAATTTCTGGAAAGGTCCGACCCAGTTAGTTGGGTCGGACGGAGGGTCGGACGACCCTTAAGACTTAAAAAAAAAAAGAAACCCTAAGAGAGTTTAGTGGTATTAATGGTACCCCATTAAGAGGGCAATGATGATTAGAGGTATAAGGACCTAAGGGATTAAGTTAAGTATAAACTTAAAAGTTTAAGGTTAAGTTTGTAAGATTAAGTTGTAAAACTTAAGAGGTGTTAGGTGGGAATCATTATGGGTTAAGTAAGTTAGATAAGTTGAACTAAGTTAAGTGATTAACAACCTAAAACTGAATGAATGTTTTAGGACTTGGAATTTGGACTCCGGAAGAGAGTAAGCAACCGAACGACCAACGGTGAACGGTACAGTTCTTCTTGTGACCTGCTTGCTAACGAGGTGTCCCTCGGCTTGTGTGCTATTTGTTTTTGTGTGCTCACTAAACAAGATAAAGCATGCAACCGGAACATTATGTTATTGTATTGTTGTGTGATGTTTGAAAACTAACACAACATACCGTGAGAACTTACTAACCAACGTTTAGAAAGGAATTGAGTGAGACTAAGGAACGCTCCCTAATATAAGTTTGTTATAAACCGAAAGAGGTTAACCAACAAACATTGTCTTGAGACTTCTACTAACTGGAACTTAAGGGGGGAGTGAGGAACCCGGGACTGACTCCTGTCATGCATGCTAAGGAAAAAGGGGGTCGGTATCTATAGCAGAACCGACTTCCGCTTAGGACTTGTCTTCGGACTTGTTGCCTAGGGTCGGTTGCCGGCTCAGCTACATGGGCATACAGTCCAAGGTAGGTGGCATTAGATGGTGCGGTAGGATCACCTAATCCTAAATTATAAGATAAGTTGTTTATTCAACCAATGGAGTTAATAGCTCATTGGCTAGGGTTGCTTTTGACCCGACAAAAATAAACATTGAGATAAGATACAATCATTTCTATTTAAAGAGTGTTTGTATTCTAAGATTAAGATAAGGTTGAGATAAGTTGCAACCATTCCTTTTTAAAGGATGGGTTGTATCACAAGACTGAGATAAGCTACATCCATTCCTTTTTAAGGATGGTTGTTTTCTAAGATTAAGATAAGACTAAGATTGAGGTAAGATAAGGATGGACTAAGATTAAGAGGAAATGTAACTTAAGGAGTTAAATAATTAACTCTCTAATTAAGGGAACGCATCTAAGTCGTTCAATTGTTTGAACTTTGATTGTTCATATTTGGATTGTTGTTTACAACATTTACTATTATGTTGTGCATCTAATCAACCTCCATGCTATCGACAATTAGTCGTCGTAGCCACGTTAGCTGGGGGGCCATGAGAGGATCGTACCAGCATCCGTGCTGACCCCCTTTGGGGGCTGTTTTTACTACACAGGTGATCGTCAGGAGGCGGCCGTCGCGAGAGTAAGAAGGGGGTACAAGTGTTACGGGATAAGTGTGGCCTACGAGTTGTGCATGTACACTCGTATGGCAATTTGAGTTAGTAAGATGTATAGGTTGTGAGGGGATTGTAAGAAGGATATGTATTTGGTTAAGTTGGTTGTACTAGTGTTCGGTATATTCTGTCAATCAGACCGTGGCAAGGTCCTGGAGTGTATTGAATTCCGCTGTGACGTTTATATATATGTTGTTAAGTTGCGAAACCACATTTGGATTGAGATGGGGTGTTACAGTCACGGAAGTTTGGAGGTGTTTTTATACACCTCTTGACATGCATTAAACAGAGAGTAAAGGTTATGGATCATCTTAAAACAGAAGCTAACCATAAGAGTCATTAAAGGTCTTAAAACATGGATTTTTACCTTAAAATTTGAAGCTGTTGCCAAGTGTTCCACATCCCTATTTTCCAGAGGAATGAAGGGTGTTAATCCCCTAATACAAGCATGCCAAAGTGGCGGATTAACTCATTCATACAGAGGCTAGAAGACTTACTCTTCAAACCCCATTTTTAAGGTATTTTTGGGTGGTTTTGGCCAACTTCAAGGGGATGAAGGTTCACCAACGGTTCTAGCATGAAAATATGAAGATTATAGAGGGTTTAGTTCATGGGAATCAGCCAGAACACAAATAGAAAGGAAGGTAGGAGCTTAGAGCACATTTTTACCTTAAGGAGTGATTTTTTTTGTCTTCTCTTGCTCTCAAGACTTTGTTTGCCCACTACTTACTGGTTGGCCACGGTTTTACAGACCTTCTTACAGTATATTCATGGTTTCACCTAGAGGATAAGAAGAATACTTAGTCCTTGTTGAAGAAAGGAAGAGATTTGGAGCAAAAATGAGTTTTTACGGGCAAGAACACTTATGTTTTTCATTAAAGCTCAAAGGAAGAAGATGAAGAAGGAAAGAGAGGCTTACCATCAGCTAAGAGAGAGGGAGAGCTGCTGAAATTCGTGGGTATGGGCAAGGGGGCTGAAAAGAGTGTGAGAGAGTAATTAATTAAGTGTGTTGTAGTTCCCAATGAGAGTAGACTTTGGTGTGTCTAGGAAGCTTCCTCTAAAAGTAAAAAGCACCTTTTAGAGTGTCCTTTCGTCTGATAAATCGGCTGCCTTTATTCTGGTGGGGAATTTGAATTTTTGTGTTGTTTTGTACAGGGCTACCTGCCACTGTACTAGGGAGCTACCTGCTCGCTTAGTGATTCGGCTACCCGTGGCACTAAGGTGAGCTATTTGAATTTCATATACTGTTTTGTACAGGGCTACCTGCCTCTGTACTAGGGAGCTACCTGTGGCACTAAGGTGAGCTACCTGCTCTTTTGTGCTGTAGCACCTGCTACTTTTTTTTCCGACAGCTTGACCAAACCCTATCTTTTTGTGACTATAGTTAAGCATTAAGGCCTCTCTCGTCACTGTTCAGTAGCCTGTAGTCATGATTTTGCAGTCTGTAGTCATTTTTCTGTATGTCTTAAACTTATTCGGATTACATATATTTGTCCAAGTATATATATATATATTTGGGAGGTGGTATATTTCCTTAATGACTTAAGGTTTATTAGTCTTCATAATTTAATGACTAACCTTTGATTAAACTCTTCCATTTAATTAATTTATGATTAATTAATGTAATTAAGGTTTGGGGTATTTCAACAATACTATGAGATACTGTGGGCTGCATTAGGACACAGTTAGCCCTATTTCTACTCCTTAGTCTTTTGTACTATTGGGGGGTGTGCACACTTAAGGATTTAGTGGCGAGTTGGATTCCTGACCGCGTGTTGGGGTCCGGGTTACACCTGCGTGTTGTACCCAAAAGTGAGAAAAGTTGGATTCCCGGTTGCGTGTTGGGGTCCGGGTTACAGCTGCGTGTTGTACCCAAAAGTGAGAAATTTGGATTCCCGGCTGTGTGTTAGGGTCCAGGTTACAGCTGCGTGTTGTACCCAAAAGTTGAGAAAGGTTGTTTTGTCCTCGCTGTGTGTTGGGACAAGGAAGATAATTAAAATAATCTGACTAATATATTTTTGGGTTATTAAGAACCAAACATGAAGTATTATGTAATGATTGCTTTACTGTTGTGTGATAATTTTGTGAAATGATTTGTATGTTTTTTGTGCATATATTGTAAAAAAAGATTTCTAAAGAGAAAATGTTTTTACAAAGTGAAGTGGTAACTTACTCAGTTTCTCTGACTTTACGTGGCTCTTTCCGTGTTTGTTTGGATTTCTGCCACAGGTGATGATGATGTTGGGTTTTGGGAAGACGACTTCACATAGAATGGTTATTTACGATCGAATTTCATTTTAGGCTTTCGACTTTTGCAATTTTAAAAGATTGTTATTATGTGCATTGTATTTCTTTAATTAATAATAAAGGTTTGTTAGTGAGATAATTGTTTAGGCTTAGCACTCGTTTTAATTGCGAGTGTGGCAGTAATACTCCGGATTAGGTTTTAACTCCGCTGCGTATTAATATCGAGCCTATATTGTTAAATAATTGACCTACTAAAATGTTAGAAAATCCGGGGTGTTACACATAATATATACAACACTAAATCTATAACTAAGTGAGCGGTTTAAGTATCCCAAACCATATACAATAGCGGTATAATTCAAAAACGAAAGTCCGAAAGTATGGTCACATAGTATATCGCTAAATAACCCACAAAATATCCCGCACTTCGGCTCCAGTCTTGATCTAACACCTGTAATATGTTTGCCATAAAGTCTCAGCACAACCGCTGAGTATGCTACTGCATAACCGTCATGAGCCCTTACACTCCTTATGTTAATTAGTCGAGTTATCATGCGGTTCATTTCCATGCTATTCCATTTTACATATATATATATATATATATATACTATATATATATATATATATATATATATATATATACATAAATGTAATAATTAACCATCCAACATCCAATATTCACACACACAATTCCACATAATCTGTACATATAACCAAACAATAAACGAGTGCAAACGATATCGAACGAGAGTTCCTTTGAACTGTTCTCGTTATCCGGCCTTTAATTCGTTATCCACATTACAAAAGTTAATTGAAGTCTCATACTAACATTTCACTAATGTTTAATTAACTCCATTTGCTTAAATCTTAACCTCGACAGTTGCAAACAGGCAAACAAAAGACAAATAGAAATAACTAAGAAAATTATCCTAGAAAATCTATAAATCTAAAAATGCCCACGGGTTGCAATAATAAATCCAGGTAAAAGAGTATAGTGAACTAGAAGCTACCGGGGTCGAATCCACGGGGACTTAGTAATTAAATCTAATCCTGGTAAATAACAAATTAAGAGGGTTGTCGTTTGTTTTGGTTTTAAGCTAAAAGTAGCAAGCGAGAAAATTAAATAAAAGTGTGTAGAAAGATGAATGAAGCGGAACCTTGGGTTCAGGGGAATTCTTTGCTATCCAGATTATATAATTAATCATCGGTTAATCGAGACTTGGATTGGCAAATTCTTTTTATCTCTTTAAGACTAATCCTAGTCAAATTGAGCTCTTCTATCCATAACACATTGGGTCGAATCACGAACTAATGCCATACAAATAAAAGATCAAGTGCGAGAATTTTTCTTGGCATATGAGATCAAATTAATTAATTTAATCAATTTTTCCACAGATTAACAGGTTGCTACGACTTTTCTATCACTTACTGGTCAGATCCTGACAGAAATTCGCAAGGCTAATAATAAAAATCTACAGCTTTTATTAAAAGCGTAAATAAAAACAACAACCTGAACAATCCAAATAAATATCCCAATCAACCGGTAAAATAATCATAAAATCGGTTTAATTACGAATCTCCCATCACCCAAATTTAATCCTTTATCCTAACATAATTAAAGAACAAACACAAGAAGAGAGAGTAGAAATTATCTTGGTATTAGTTCTAAAATTCGCCAGGTGGAAGGTTGAGCAGATGAACGAATTTGGAGCAGAAATCTTCTTCTCCGGTGTTGAAATGACCTTGCTAGGGTTGCAACTTCGCCAGGAAGAAGAGGAGCAGAGTGCGGTTGTGTTTTGTTCGTGTGTGAATGATTCTTTTGTGTGCTTCGCGTCGCTTGCTTAAATAGAACTTTTGGACATAAAATACACACGTCCGGCTAGGGCGTCCGGGTCACAGGGTCAGACGTGACTCCGAGAGTCAGGCGAGATTTTGCAGAGTTGTGAGACGTCCGGACCACCTGTCCGGGTCATAGGGTCGGACACGCGGGCTTGACATAAATATATAAGGAATTCATCGCGCTGCACTCGTGGTCGTAAATAAAGATGACGTGAGCATGTGTCCGGGTCACAGGGTCGGACAGGAGAGCCGAACACGTGGGAGATTCGAAAGGGAGCATTCTAGGTGTGTCCTAACTTCCGTCCGGGTCAAAGGGTCGGACAGGATACATGTGTTCGGACAAAAGAGTCGGATGTAAGTCCGGACATGAGATAAAATTTCACTTGAGGTGTTCGGACCATTCGTATGGACCATAGGGTTAGATGTAAGTTCGGACATGTATATTTGTGCTCTTTTGCTCTGAAACTTCGATAGAGTCTAGAATCTTCGTTTGAGCTCCGATTTGTTCCCCGTTTGTGGCTTTGGAAAGCTCATGAGAATATATATGCATTCTCATAGTCATTTCCTGCTTTTGACATACAAATTGACATCAGTTCTTGCCCAAAGTAAGAATCATGAAAAGCATAGGATAAGTGTGAGAACGCGTATAAAAAGGTTGCATTAAATAAGAATTTAGCACCTATAAAACCAAATCAATTCCACACTTATCAACAGGCATCGTGTTAGAAGACGACATGCCCTCAACCAATTACCCCTATTAATGGTGGATCACCAACGGCAGTAACCAGCACCAACGGCAGTGCCTCCGATTCCTCCTTATTACCCCTGTTATGTGGTGCCACCACCATCGTTCGAAGCCATCCCCAACGGTAGGGACTCTTTCCAATGACCAGTCTGATCTTTTGGAATATAATATAATGAGTGGACCTATAACAGTCATCCCCTCTATCGTGATCACAATGCGCAACCAAGAACATCTTGGATTTCCCATAGTTACCAACCTTTCACTATACGATTAAGGTCTCTTAATCTCCTTGCCTAAGGTTCAATATTAGGTATTATAGTGAATAATTCTCAAATGTATACAAGCCTTCTAGGTCTTAGTGTATTCCTAGATTTTATCTAGGATATTATCGTGTTCGAATGTGCGTTTCTTTGAGGATAGTATTACCGTGCTCTACCTAAGGTATCTCTTAGGTTACTTAGGATAATATAGTGTTTGTTATTATGCTACCTTAGGTGATAAAATCCTTATCACAACTCATAATTAAATTCCAGTCACATTCGGTAATTGCCCCGTCCGAACGTCGTTCGCGCACAATTAATAACGCGAGATAATTGGGCAATTAAATCACATAAGCATATCAACATAAATGCACACATATCGATCTTATCAAGCATTCACTCATATATGTCCGAACCCAAGGAAATCCTCAGGAACAATCTGACCACACAATAACATACCATTCACCAACGGAGAGGAGAGCAGACGTCCTAGCACTCGTCGTCCTCGAAGTACTCAGCTCTAGAATATACCGCTATGTGTTATTCACTATAATCCACATGATTCGATATTATGAGTGACTACTAATCCCCCCACTGTATTTAACCCCGCGATTAATCAATCGTCATTTCTTGGGTTATTAAACAAGTTCAGGATTAGTTATTTAATCCTTTAGTTATGTTAGTACCTAATCATGTTGTATCCTACTACAATTTAGGATTTAATCCTCATATATCATCTCTTTTATCCTTGAATATATTTATATATATATATATATATATATATATATATATATACATACATTTCATATAGACATTGTTACTATATGATATTTAATATAATTGACCTTTAAGTATTAATAGTTTTTGGCATTTAAATTCCTACTTAATTTGTGAGTTGGTCAACTTGACCCTCTTTGATCAATTTGGTTGACTTGGTCAAATTATTCAAGTCAAAATTATTATATTGTAATACCCCCATCCCACATCGAGATATGGATAGTAATGTGAATGGTTTATATAGATACATATGGGTTAACTACAACAACAAGACCTTCCGCTTTTAAGCCCGGATTGAGGGCCTAAAGTGGCTAGTTTTCAAGTCTAAATGGTTTGAGAGCTAGGTTGTTGGACAGTTACCCTTATGGTGTGTTACAAATGGTATCAGAGCGGACTCAGACAGTGTCGGGATGGGCTACCTAACACCTACCGAGGTGGTCCATGGGACTTGGATGTTAGGTTTGTGACGAGAACGTCACGTTCTTTGAGTGGGGGAGTATGTAATTCCCCCATCCCACATCGGGATTTGGATAGTAATGTGAATGGTTTATATGGATACATATGGGTTAACTACAACAACAAGGCCTTCCACTTTTAAGCCCAAGTGAGGATTGAGAGCCTAAAGTGGCTAGTTTTCAAGCCTGAATGGTTTGAGAGCTAGGTTGTTGGACAGTTACCCTTATGGGGTGTTACATATATAATCCATGATTTAATTCCTTGAATTATATAATTCCTCTATTTGTTTAACTTTTACTACTATGACATTAAAGTCTTTATATTTAATGCTATATAATGTAATTCCCCACTTTACATTAAACTCCATTCTAATTTATTCAATTTTCCAACCATATTATATAACTCATAATACCACAAATATTCATACTCGCTTATATGCATTATAAAACCCTTTAATTCATACCAGCTTCCATTATTTCATGTGAGTTACAAATTCCTTTAATTTGTATTACTTTTACATACTAACATTTAGATCTTATATCTAATGTTAGTTAATATGGTTCCCAACGCATAACCATCTCACTCTTAATTTATTAAGTCCTCAACCTTATTATATAAAATATAATACCTTATATATTCATAGTTTTCCATATGAATTATAAAATCCTATAATTAATACTAACTCCACTTAATGACATTAAGATCACTTTTAATGCTATGTCATGTAATTCTTCATCCTTATATTAAATTTCATTCCTAACTCTTTATAACTCACAACATACCCCTCATTTATCGATTATTACACTTTTGCCACTTAAAGTTTTCTAACATTACAATTACATTACAAATCATATCTTATAATTCTAACTTCTTATTTATTTTATCCCAAGGTTCTAACCCAAATTATTTAAACTTCCGAACAGACCCCAAATGTCATCCCTTAATTTTCACCCTATTTTTCTCAAATTACAAAGTGGCCCACATAATTTTACAAACCTTACAATTTCACTCTTAACTTAGATCTTTTATAATCTTTCAATTTAATATCAAAGTTCCACCCAAATATTCTTACAAATTCTGAACATACCCCCTACTGGTTTGTTATGATTTTCACACTACGTTTCCCTAAAATTACAGTTTGACTCCACTTTCTTTCCTAAGTTTACAAATCACCACTTATCTTTCCTTAATTCACATTTTTATCATTATTTCTCTTAATTGGTCAAACCCTCAATTTTTCCTCCAAATTTGACCAAGTATTATGTCTTGACTTATATTTTTCCAGTATTTACACTTTGACCCCCATATTCTAAACTTTACAATTAAATCTTAAATTCTTCCTAAATTCCAATTTTTACCTTTTATTTTATATAATTTGGTCAAGGCCCCTAAGTCTCCCCAAGTTTTACCCAATAATCTGCCTTGACCTTAAATTTACAAAAATTACAAATTGACCCTAACTATATTGTTCACCAAAGTCACCCCATCCTCTCGCTATATTTATGTATAATACTCCCAACTATATTTCTCTAAAACCTTTAACACAACCATAGGTTATATAGCGACTAAATAATTAAATAATTTCTAAGTTTATTTAAAGTACATGTTTGCCCTTAATTCTATCCAAACACTTCATAAAGTTTACCAACTTGTGAAGTGTAATTAAATCACTCATGTTACACTTATATTGCCAGAATTTCACCGATAGCATATAATATATCATAAAGCTTATAAAAACAAGCTAAACAATTGGCCATTATAAAAACCCTAACATAATCTTTAAATGTGCTCAAAATGTCCTTAAACACATGTTAACTCTCGACCAAAATTTTCCCAAGCCCCAAACTTTTGGCTTTTTACACATTAAGCCCTTAGACTTTATAAACTTGACATTTAAGTCATTATTTCATTAACTAACATAACTAACCATGTTCATATAATTTTATGTCCATTCATAGATCATAATAGACCATTTTTCCAGGTTAGTTTTTGGTCATATCCATCTCCCCATATTAACAACACTTAAAACATAAAAATGTGCTTAAGGTAAAAACTTACCCTTAAGTGTTCCAGCTTGATTTTTATCCTTCTTCACTCACGGCCCTAATTTTATGATAGGGGGAGTTATATTCATTGCATCAATATTAAGTTCAGATCATGGTTTAGGAGTTCAAAAGCTTAGATCAAGGGTTTACCTTTGTAGATGTTGATTTTTCCACTTTTAAACTCCTTATGTTCTCGGCCAAGTCCTATGGTTTTGGAATCCATTTTCAGCCATGTTTGAGGACGGGAAAGAGGAATCAAGTTAGAGAGTCTTTTACACTCCTTAACAGAATCAAGAGCTTAAAGCACAAAAATGGGCCTTAAGAAAGATGAGTTACCTTTGAAGCTGTAGGTGAGATTTCTTCACCATAAACTTTTGGCCTCTATGAAATAAAGGGATAAGAGTTAGATCTAGAGTAGATCCATGGATATAAAGTAGATTAAGTGCTTAAAACCATGATTTATGACTTACCCTTGAAGTCACCTTTGGAGTGTTGTTCCTCCTTGAATTTTCGGCCAACAAAGGAGCTAGAAGAAGTTTCATTTTGTGTATGGAAAGATAAAGAAGATGTGTGTAAAAAGCTAGTATTTTTGGACTTAAAGAATTCAAAGGAGAAGATGGAACCTTAAGGCACTTTTCTTACCTTAAGCTAGCTTGGATCTTCCTTGCTCCAAGCTTGAGTGATTTCCAAATTTTGCTCCAAAAATTTGTTGATTTCAGCCTTGGATGGAGAAGGAAAGTGGCTTGTTGTGTTCTCCTTGTTTAGTTTATGAAGAGAGGAAGAAGATTTGAGTAGAATAGAAGTGTGGATGTAGTTTACCATTGGAGTGTTCTTCAAGAACTCAAGAGGAAGATTAAGAAAAACTTAAGGAGGAAGATGATGCTTGTTCTCGATCAAAGGGAGAAGAAGAGAGTAAGAGTTTTGTTTTGATTTTTAAGTGTAAGAGGTAATGAGTAGTTAAAAAATGACTAAGGCCATTTAAAGAGATATTTTCCAAGGTGCAAAGTGAGATTTAAAGTCTTGTGTGCCACCTATCCATTGTCGGCCTCATAATAACAAGGAGGGGTAATATGGTAATTTTGTGTGTTTATAATATTATGACTTCAATGTTGTACATTTTGGATTGTTTCATGTGTTAGGTTTGTAACACATGTTATTACCTTGTCCTTAGGTGTATTTCTAAGTGGTTATTGTACTTATAAATTAGTTTAACTATATAAATATTGTACATAGTCTTATCACATTGTTTGTGATCTTAATTAATGTATTAATGTGTTACATGTTACTTTAACTTTAACTTTAGAAGTTGATTTCTCCTTATTAATGTTCCCTCTTTAGTCCATTATTTCATGTGGGTTTAGTGCCCATTTTGGACTATACATATTTACTTATATATGTATGTTTAGAGGTTGTAAAATTCCTTAGTGAATTAGGCTCATTAGGCCTTCCTTTAATGACTAATCATAGATTAAACTCTTTCATTGAATTAAACCCTTATTAATTAAGGTGAATAATGTTTGAGGTTCAAGCTTCCTTTTATAATGAGGTTGTCTGGACGGTTGACAGAGTTTGTTTCCAACTTTTTCAAGAGCACAACGTCCACATTGCAATGATTTTCGGGCCTAAATGTTTCTTGAACGTTTGTGAGCCTTGGCCCTCAATTTTTGGCCAGCTACAAAGCCAGTGGAGGACTTAGAAGCGTTCCCCTGAATTTTGTAGCTACTTACAATGATCATCGTCAGATGGACTTTGTCGAGGCAATGAAACGTGTCAAGGCAATGGACTCTATCAAGATAATGGACTCGATCTGTCAAGAAACATTAAGTCTTGTTCATACATTCTTTGCAATGTCTTTTATTTGTTTGAATGTGTTTGTATTGGTTACTATAGATGTCGATCGACCCATCAACTCGATTGATCAAATGTATTCATTGATGCACTTTGTCTGTACTCATGAACTCCATTTACAGCAAAACTCCAAGCTCAAGCATTTCTTCATTGACTCAATTTACGCGTTGATTGAGTCATCATATGCAAAACCAAAAGTTTCAACACAGCTACTCATGTCAGCAATGCTATACTACTTCAACCTGAGGAATTAATCTCTTGAGGTTAAGAGTTAGATGCATGAGAGACAAGAGAAGAAGAAGACCAAGCCATTACTGAAAAAGCAACCCGTTGATGTCTACTTTTTCCCTTTTGTCCTCGGCGACAGACTTTGTTTGTGGTCCCAACAACTGGCGCGGCAGTAGCTAAGCCATAGAGAAGGCTGGACTTTAGAAGACTTGTGAATCAACTTTGAAGTCCACTAATGAGAGAAGATCAACGTCTCTTATAAGAGAGAACCAGCTTCATTCAGAAGCGGATGTGCTAAGGGGATGAAACGGGCATATATTTATCTAGAGAGCACAAGTTATATTCTAAGCTTTTCATTGTATAGTTTCAATTGTTTGAGAGTTTAAGTGAGGTCTTGTAATTGAGTGATAGTGGAAGTGAAGTGGTGTAAACAACACATAATATTGAGTTTGCTACGGGGGTAGCTTAGGAACAGTCGTGGGACTACTGGGAGACTATTTGGTCGTTTGTCGACTAGGATAGAAAGGGCTTCGGTGGTAAGTTCTAAACCGCCCTGTGTCGGTAGGTGGGCGTGGAGGGAGATTGATGGAATTGCTAGGGTGTAACTCCCAATCGAATGTGGTTTCCAGTTTAAAGTAACTTACAAGTCTTCTAGCTCCTAAGTTATATTTCATTGTCATTCTCACAACACATGTGCGACACGTCAACGACCGATTGGGGACGTGTCTTGGAGTATAAAGGGACCAACAAGTGGTATCAAAGCGATGACTCTTCTGAAGAGTTAACAACTCCGAAGAGAATCCATGGCCTACTCTAGCATGCTTGCATTAGAAGAAGGCTCACACCGAACATACCACCTCTCTTCAATGGTGAAAACCACACGTATTGAAAGGACAAGATGGATTCCACATCAAATTTGAACATCCACAAATCTGGGGAGTCATAAGTGTAGGAAGCTACACTTATAGAGATGATCAAGGAATCCTCTCTCAATCGACATCATGACTGACAATAGGTAGAAGAAACTCATCTTCAACGCCTGAGCAGTATTCAAAGATCTCATCCCTCAAGATAGCAAAGAAAATCTAGGAGACACTAGAGGTCACCTACAAAGGGAATGATGAGATCAAGAAGATGAAGATTGAGTTGCTTCTCGCCCACTGAGAACTGTTCTAGAAAGAGAAGGAGAGAGCATTTCTGGGATGCACACATGCTTCACAAAGCTCACCAACAAGATGTTTGGTCTGAGAAGAGCTATATAAAATGAAGACTAGATCAGGAAGTTCCTTAGGTTACTTCATGCCTCCTTCAACAGCAAAGTAAATGCCATGCAAAAGGCGCTTGACTTGTCAAAGATGTCAGTCGCTGACATGTTGGGGTCATTGATGATATTCGAGCTGAAACTTCAGTAGAGAGGAGCGAGATTGGGAAGAAGAACAAAGGTGAGGGGTTGGCACTGTAGGTTGTAGAGGAAAGCGACTCAGGTTTAGATGTTGATGACGAGGAATGGTTCTCTATGCCAAGAGACATTTCAAGAAGACATTCAAGCATAAAATGTAGAAGAAGAATGACTCTAGAGATTCTGAAGATCAACAGAAGAACGGTGACAAGTACTTTGGATGCAACAAGTGAGGAAACCACCTTAGAGACTGTCCACAACGACCATGAGAGGTCACCGACCGGTTCAAGAAGTATGTCAGACCGTACTTTACAAGGAATCAAAAGAAGGAGGCTCCTGTTGTTGCATGGGGTGAGACGGACGACAGTGACGATAGTCAAGCCACCACCAGCAACCATTCTAGATGAGAGAAAGCCAACTTCTGCATCAAGAATGAAGATGTAGACAAGAATCTGAACAGTCTGTGTCTAGTCGTGGACGAGGTGACCACTGAGGAGCCTATCTTGGAGCAGTCAGAGGATGACCAAGACCAATCTAAGGTAAATTTTCTCAAACTAAAAAAGAAAATTGATAAATTTGAGTTACCTGGTCTTAGGAAATTCGCTAAAATTCTTGATGATCAACTAGAGGAGTATGACAGAGTTAATGATGAGCTGAATGAAGAAAATGAACGTCTAGAAAACCAGTTGAAAGATGATTGTGTAGTAAATCTGAAATCATGTGTAGAAAATTGTAAGATAGCTATGATGAGCTACTCACAACTCATGAGAAATTGAAACTCAAAGTAGATGAACCCACTAAGACATTGCATGCTAAGGAAAACCAACTAGATGAGGGCAACCTTATAGTGGAACTTAACAAAGCCGAAACATAACTAGTTTTCTAGAAAGAAAAACTTGCTTGTATTGAACATGATCACAACCAGGGAAATCTGAGAAAGCCATATTGGAGTGGTAGGTGACCTGTCGGGCAAACGTCGGGGACTAGTCAACGTGGGTTATGTTACCTTTACCGATAGCCAGGTCACTACCAATCCAATTGTTATAGGACTCGCTTTATGCAATCCTGGAAACTGCCAAGGGCAAGCCTGAAATGGATAGAAAAGAAAGATCACAAGAGTGAATTCATTGCTGATGAAGGGCCCAAATACCATTGGGTCCCAAATCCCGCTCATTGAAAGAGTTAAGTGCATGCTAGAGTGGAAGGGGAGTTCTATCTTCTCTCATTCATACCTAAGTGTTGAGGAACTTGTTCCTCTGGTAAATAAAATTTGTTTTTCTTATGCACATGTTCTTATGTTCATATTGTTATTAATGTTCATCTTTGAAAGTTCAACTTGCTAAGTCATTATGTTTTGAATGTGTCTCTACTACTGAAGATGATGTAGATATCTTTCATTAAGTCATCTAGCAAGGATAAATCCACCAAGATCGTGACTGATATGGGCATGATATTCACAAATTAAATTTGAGATTCAAGATCTCGTTGTTATTCGGCAGACATGTCAATGACTATTTGGGCACAAGTCGTTCAGTAATATTTGACTATCTAAGCTTGTTCAATTGATGATTAGCTGTAGGAGAAAGAGAGATCGTATTTTAATAGAGAGTAAGAGCAAAACAGGACATTTTAGTAAACGTTTAACGGTAAAAATAAACCCATCAATTTGTTAGACTTTGGTCTCGCCTGATAGGGGAATGACCGGTCACAGATAGCTATTGAACTAGCCGTTGAAATTCTGCTAGTGCTCTGTCAGTAATCTGGCAGCGCTCGCTGAACGGCTGCCGACTTGTGAGCCTCGGTTTTTGAACCACTATCCTATGTTGATTAGGCTTGACTAGGATCTGATCGGGTTCTAGTTCCACTTATAACCTAAGTTTAATAACTAAGTCGTAAAACTATAATTATAAAATCCTAAGTTAGCTCACTGGAACCTATTAAGAGTCGCCACCTAATTTTGACCTACGGTAAAATAGGAAAAGAGAGTTTGGGTTCGAGGGATAGGTATTCGACTTTTCCAGGTTCAAATTATTCTCACTACCCTTATAAGTCGTTTTCCTCTACTTATGTTATTTACAACTTACTATAAAGTCGGTTAAACTAAAGTGCACAAGCTTATGATTTTTTGGCATTTTAAACATTTTATCAGATAATTAAAGTGAAATTAAAATTACCTGAACTAGGGATTCGAAAGTAGAATTAGATCAAACTTTAGTTCCATCCGTGGCCACGGACCTAATGTCCGAACCCACAGACCCTAGTTAACCTGATCGTACAGAAAATTTGAATTGTAGAAAAATGAAAAGTTGAAGAGTCCTCCGGGGCCATGGACAGGGTGTCTGTGGGCCCGGATATGCCTTAGAAAACCCTAATTTTTTGAAATATTTAAATCCCGCCACTGTCTGAGGCTGTCCATGGCCGCGGACAGGCCGTCTGAGGGCACGGACTAGCCACAGACAGTGGCATTCGTGTGTTTCCTAATGATGTTTTCGGCTCAATTTTATAGACGCGTAGCCTGAAAGATTCTAAGTACATTAGCGATCGATAGATTTAATTTGACTGCAAATTAAAGCCAAAACTTAATGAACAAGTAATCGGGTAGAATAAAAACAAATATGAATTCAGAGTAAACTTGGTAAAAATTGAAGTTTACGGGATTTGGTTAAGTGACTTCCCTAAGGAATTTGACTATGAAATTTTAACCACACGTAGAGGAAGATATTTCTGATTTTTATAAGAAGAAATTAGAATTTCGGATAATGGAATATTTTTAAATTCAATTTCTTGTCATATCTATTCAGAAATTAGTATGATATTATTGGAAATTCTAAAATTAAAAACTAAAAAAATAATTATGCTCTAAATGTCATCCCCTATCATGTGTTAAAATTTCAAAACATTCCAATTTGATTTGAGTCATTTTCAGAGGAGAGAGAAAGCTTACGGGATGGCTTAGAAGCCCCAAAAATTACAAAAACGCCCCTTTTGGTGACCAAGCTGTCACCTATGCCTTGAAATATGATGATTAAAACGGGATTCTATATATCTTGACTAAACCACCCTTTTAGCACTTATGCCTTAAGAGACTTTCTTCCAAGGGGGTTAAAATTTTGGGTATAACAGATTGCCCCCATCAACTAGGCTTTGTAATGATAATGAAAAGGCTGGTTGATGCTTGAGTGATGCCCCAAAATTTTGCCCAGTCTTCAGGAATGAACTCCCCGTCTTGGATTCCTGCCAAATGTTTGTTGGTTGTACTGAGCTATTTTGAGGCGTTGGCTACCTAAAAGAGAAGTCTAAGATTGTTGGGCTATTCTGAGGTGCCAACTACCTAAGAATGTGACAAATGAGTTGAACAAAGAATGAAATAAGCTAAACTGAGCATCTAAGGTGTCGAAGACTAAAAGTGAATGAACTGAGTTAGCATATAAGGTGTCGAAAACCTGAAAAGTGAAGGAAATACAGCGAGCATCTAAGGTGTCGGGAACCTTTAGTGAAAGTAAATATGCCAAGCATATAAGGTGTCAGAACCTATAGTGGATAAACTACGCCGAGCATGAAGGTGTTGGGAACCTAAAGTGGATAAACTATGCCGAGCATGAAAGTGTCGGGAACCTAAAGTGGATAAACTACACCGAGCATAAAGGTGTCGAGAACCTAAAGTGGATAAACTACGCCGAGCATGAAGGTGTCAGGAACCTAAGTGGATAAACTACACTGAGCATGAAGGTGTGAGGAACCTAAGTGGATAAACTACGCTGAGTGTGAAAGTATGGGGAACCTAAAGTGGATAAACTACGCTAAGTATGAAGGGTCGGGAACCTAAAGTGGATAAACTACACTGAGCATGAAGGTGTCGGGAACCTAAAGTGGATAAACTACGCTAAGCATGAAGGTGTCGGGAACCTAAAGTGGATAAACTACGCTGAGCATGAAGATGTCGAGAACCTAAAGTGGATAACCCAAATGATCTCTCCGACATTGTACAAATAGTCTTCAATCGATTTATGCATGTTTTATTCAAATATTCTCTGAATCTCAATGCTTACTTAGCTCAATTTCGTTGTTTTGTTAGATGGCAAAGGTGGAAAAGAAGAATCCTTACTTAACTTTTTGAATAACTTTTTTTGAATTGTTTATCCTTCCGAAAATGACTAAGTGTGTTTTTTATCTTGCAGAACCACTTGTCTAACTCAAGGGGACTCCTTTCTGGAGTTCAGAATTTTCAAGCTTGAAAATCACTTTTAAAATACTTAGTTAGGTTTTCTTTTGTTGTTTATAGGATTAGTTTCCATCATCAAAAAGGAGAAACTGTTAAGTCAAGTTTCATATAGTTTTGATGATAGCAAACTTTTCTTGTTATTTAATGTGCTCACTTGAGTGTTTCAACAATAAGAGGTAGGATCCCTTATCTGCAAGGTGACAAGGTGGTTCAGCAAGAAGAAATTATCAAGACCACTTGTATGCAAGGTTATAAGTCGGATCCTTCCATTATGACCAGTGCCCAACTATCGGGCACTTGTCCACGATAGTTAGGACAATACTCTTGAGACAACTCGCCGCTAGGACTCACTATAACAACTTGAAACTCATGCAGGAAGTTTGCTACTCATGCCAGTAGTGCTCTACAACATCAACCTGGATTTGATCTCTTGAGATCAAAGGGTCAGATACATAGGAGACAAGAGAAGAAGACGACAAATCCATTGTAGAAAGCAACCCGTCGTTGTCTGCTTTTTCCCTTTTCTCTTCAATGACAGACTTTGTCCGTGGTTAACAACTGACACGTCAGTAGCTAAGCCATAGATAAGGGTGGACTTCATAAGACTTGTGAATCAAATTTGGATTTCACTAATGAGAGGAGATCAACATTTCCTATAAGAGAGAACCAGCTTCATTCTAAAGCAGGTGTGTTAAGGGGCTGATATCAGCCTATATTCTCTAGAGAGCACAAGTTGTATTCAAAGATTTTCATTATATAGTTTCAGTTATTTGAGAGTTTAATTAAGGTCTTGTAATTGAGTGATAGTGGAAGTGAAGTGGTGTAAACAACTCCTAGTGTTGAGTTTACTACGGGGGTAGCTTAGGTACAGTCAGGGAACAGTCAGGGACTATTGGAGATTATTTAATCATGTACGACCTGGGTAGAAAGGGCTTTGGTGGTATGTCCTAGACAGCCCTAGAGTCCATAGGTGGGCGTGGAGGGGGAGTGATGGAATTTCTAGGGTGTAATTCTCAATCGAAATAGGTTTTCGGTTTAAAGTAACTTACGAGTCCTCTACCTTGTAAGTTTACATTATGTTGTACTATCACAACACCTGCGAGACACGTCAACAAACCGCTCAGGGACGTGTCTTGGAGTACAAAGGGACCAACAAGAGTTTCTTCAGAGAGCTGTGCGATATTTGTAGCGCAAGTAAGGGCGACTGAGGCATAGAAAAATGGAATTCTTTGAGACTTATCATGACATGCAACCGGGGAGCTCAAGAAGGGGGTCTTCCCAAGGTACCGCCCTCTTGTCCTTTCGTAATAAACCATGTTGCAGCGGTTTGACAAAAGACAAAGACAGGCATGAAGACTGAGAAGGAGGCGAAGATGAGATGAGGATTACAATGGTGGTAGGTATGAGAGGGATGAACGAAAGCTTGACAAAGAACAGGCAAGGAGCTCCCTTTCAATTTCAGGGTTCGTTATTTAGAGAAGTAAAAGTTTTACTGCTCTATTCTTGTACGCAAATAAATAGGGCAGATGAACATTGTCACCCCTTTTGACCTTATTAACCTCTTTAGTTGTACAAGATTTGAACCTGACTCTAGGTAGTGTTTGTTAATGAAATCAGTTCAGAATGAATAGTAAATCCTCTTTGTCTGTAGTGCTATTGAAGTGTAATTTTTTTTAATATAACCCTCATATTTCATTAACTATTGCAAGGATTTCAGATCCAACTTGGGAACAAAGGCAAAAGGTTGAAGCAATAATGATTGAATATCGTTAGTTGATAGGCGGTTAACCCCGACTAAATCCACGGATAATTGTTACTCATCCGCTCTCAGCTCCCTCCCCTTTTATTTCTTTGTTTGCATTTGAATCGAAACCCTAGTTGTTGGCATTATCTAGATCTCGTAGGGCATGTAGTATCAGTCGGCTCTTACCTTTGCAATCCATCGGCCTGAGCTCAAATGCTGAGTGAGCAGATGAATTGTACTTTTGCTGTGTAATCCCAGCGTGTTGACTATTTCTAGTTCGTTGACATTTTCTCTGATCCTCTCTTGTGAGAGCGGATTACCTGGCATTGGGGGCTATCTTGAGTCTATTCTCTAATGACCCTTCCTCCGATGAAGGGTTTCCCAATTATTTTATTGGCTAGTAGGTTGCATGTCAGCTTCGTGCAGGTTCTGATCTTAACACTAGTACAAAAAACGTCTATTTCGGCGTCCCTATTTCGGCCGTTGTAGATAAACCGCCGAAATAGGGGCCCGAGATGTATACCGTATGTAAAGAAGGGGTCTATTTCGGCGGTTCCTAGATATGAACCGCCGAAATAGGCCCTTTTTAATAATTAAAAAAAATTAAAGAGACCTATTTCGGCGGTTCCTTACACGAAACCGCCGAAATAGGTGTTTCTATTTTTCTTTTTTTTTTAATTTAATCATCTATTTCGGCGGTTCTCTGTTAGGAACCGCCGAATAGGTCTCATTAATTTTTTAATAATTAAAAGGGCCTATTTCGGCGGTTCCTAACAAAGAACCGCCGAAATAGATCCTTTTAATTAACCCCCCAACCCCGATTCGAAACAATTACGATTTCATTAGGTTAATTACCCCTCTTCTCATCGATCTCTCTGTTCCGCGTGATTGCGACCCCCCACCGCCACCACAGCCGTCGCCCGCCGCCCTCCTCCTCCTCTCGCTGTCGCCGGTGTTGCCGCGTCGGTGGTCGGGCAAGGTTGGCGTCGCGCCGCCCTCATTCCGCCAGTCAACAGAGGCGAACAGAGGTGAGAGCAACCCTAACTTGTATTTCGATGTGTTTATTTAATTGTTAATTTGTTGTTAAAATTGATAGATTGTTGTCACATTGTGATTGTGGATGATATATTTATTGTGTGTGTGAAATCTTTGCAAGATTTGGTGTTAAACTATTAAATTATGTATGCACACAAGGTGTTCGACGAAATGTCCGAGTGAATTTTTATGCTGTTTTTGGCCCTTCTTTTAAGTGTAGTTAGGTTAGCTTATTTGGGCTAGATTTATTATGCTTATAAACGTATGAATGAGTGTTGTAATATGTGCAATAAATATAAGTATAGTGATTGCGAGTAAAAGATATGTTGTTAATTAAGATGAGCATTAAGTATGAGTAGTTTGTTTCTTATATATTTAAAGTATTGCGTGTGTGGAGAATTAGAGAAAGTGTTATGAAATGTATATGTACAGTGCAATGAAAACATGATATTAAATTAGCAACGAGTAATGATTATAGATGGTCGCGTGTAGTATGATGGCTGGTTGTGTCATAGTATAAAATATTATTGTGTTATTTGTGTATATGACGATAAGTGAAATACAAAGATAAAAAGTTAGTTATTAGTTGTCTGTAATAGTAGGTGAAGTGAAGAATGCGTGTGGTGTATGTGTTGAAAGTAGTAGCTTGTGTGAGCAAGTGAATATGAAAGTTGTAAACGCAAAGTAAAAATAATCAAATTTGTAGTGAGTTTAGAAGAAAGAATAGTAAAGAAGAAAGAGTGTATAAAGTAATGAGTGAGCAGAATGATGATTATAGTAGATAAAAAGTAGTAAAAAAGTGTAGAAATGATAAGTAGAAAAAGTGCTAGTAAAAAGAGTGGAAGACCCTGAAGTAGTGTAAGAAGTTAAATGCGTAGTAAAAGTGTTAGCGTAGTAATAGACCAGTGTGTGTAGGGGGTGAAAATTTCGTATGTATGCGTTAAGTTGATTTCTGTGAAGTGTTAAGTGGTAAACAATTATATGTGCAGCACATGAAAGATGTAATGTAAGTGTAGAAAAAGAGTAGAACGTTTCGTAGTGTATAATTGAATAAGAGCGTGAACAAGCAGTCATAGTAGAAAAATATTGTAGTAGGTGAGGTATTAGCCGTTTAGTAGCGGTTTGAGTAGAGGTGTGAGAATGTATTTCTATATATATATATTATAATATATATATATATATTATATATGATATATATATATATATATATCTATATATATATATATAATATGATCTATGAGTGTTAGTCGTTCAAGTTTAATATAAAATTATTCTAATGATCTGAATGTTGTTCAATCTTTATGCGTTCCTCTGTAGAGATTGGTGTTGCTACACAAGGCTCGCACGCCCGATTGAGAAGAGGGGCTGAAAACAATTCATTTATGAACCGGTATTTTTTTTATTTTAACTCTTCATTCTCTTCATTCTCTTCACTCACTGTAATATAATCTAACTTATCATTTTTCTCTTTTGTGTCTCTACAGATAAAACTTAAGGAGCTTCTTTACCATTTGATGGTAGATTGAAATCGGAGCGGAGAGCAATTCATTTTCGAACCGGTAATATAATCTAACTTATCATTTTTATCTTTTGTACTTGTATTTGATTTCCACAATTATTAGAATTTCGTTTGATGAATTAATAAGTTGGTATATATTAGTTTGGTTTGTGTTGAAATTTTGTGTTGTTGAATAATTGGTGAATGCTTAATAATAGATATAGTTGTGTCTTTTTTTTACTTTGTATTTGATTTCCACAAATTATTAAAATTCGGTTTGATGGATAAAGTTGGTATTAGTTTGATTTGTGATGGAAATTTGTGTTGATGAATGGTTGGTGAATGCTTAATAATAAGCATGGGATAGGTAAAATTATGCAAATCATGCCGTTTTTTTTTTAAATCTCTTCGTAATTAATATTGTTTGATGTATGTGTATATGTCTAACAATATCTAATTTTTTTTATCAGGTCTCACTACATTCAAGTCCGTGAATCACCTCTCTTGTTTCCCGCCTTCTTCCATTATTTTTCCTCTTTCCTCCTCTGTGCACAAGTAAGTAACTAAACCTTATTTTTTGTTTAATAAATGCAATTATGTATTTAAATATAAGTGCTAGTACATAATTTAGCTTCATTCCATTTGTTGATGCATTTCTTTTTTAATTTATTTTTTGTTGCTCCCTTGCAGAGACATATCAGAAGTGGTATTGCTGCATTCTCGCACAGAAGCCTACCTCTCAGGCACCAGTCTCCCCTGTCCATAAATCCTAAAAAACAAGTATGTATTTTAACTCTCGATTCTTTGTTAATCTCTAAACCGATTTGAACTTTACAGTGGAGAATTGAAAGCTTGATTTGATGATCTGAATTTGCACTTAGTTTCAGTTAGCTAGTAAGAATTGATTTATTTTAATTGTTGGTTGCTACCATTGTTGGAATGTTTGTGGTTGTGATGACTTTGGTGAGTGCTGAATAATAAGCACGGGATGTGTACAATTATGCAAAGGTCATGCCGAATTTTTTGTAGAAAAATATTCGTAATATTCTTAAACACTGGTTCTGTTTTAGAATTGCAACAATTTCTTAAATTTTAAAATGCTAGTTTATTTTGTGTTTGCAACCTTAGAGTTTAGCTAGACATAATTGACACATCATCCCAGTCCATGGGAGGCTATAGACTAATTGACAATCATCCCAGTCATGCTCCATTAAGAAATAACATGTGCAACTTAATACAGGCCATATTCTACAAAGGCTCTAACTCACACCTGTGATCTGTTGCACATGTAGTATGGAGCGTGACTGGATGTATGGTGATAGAGGCGAACATTTTGACAAAATGCTGAAGAGTTTTGCAAAGCTGCAGTGCAACACAAGACATGACAAAGGCGGAGAAAATTCCATGTCCTTGTGTTGATTGTGGTGTGGTTAGACATTATTCAAGCATCAACCTCGTAAAATTCCATGTGAAGACCCGTGGTTTCATGCCACATTATACAAAATGGATTTTTCATGGAGAACCTGTTGAAGATAATGGTTCGTCTTCCTACAGTCACGATCGGTCTAACTCAAGAACCGAGCAGACATTCGATACTACTAACGAGTCAGAACTCCCAGCGCTTCCGGAGTCAATGTTGACAGTGAGTCGACTTATCATGATGAACAATTGACGAGATGCTTGATAACGTTGAGGATAACTTTGTCGACCGGCCGGATGAGTATCAAAGGTTGTTGGACGCATCCAAACGGCGTTGTATCCTACTTGCACTAAGTACACACGAAATTGACAGCTATATTGAATTTGTTCAACCTGAAGGGAAGATATGGATTGAGTGACAAAGGTTTCACGGCATTCCTCGAGCTCATTCATGATATGCTACCGGATGAGAACGGTCTCCCTACCACCACGTATGAGGCAAAGAAATGGGTGTGTCCAATGGGAGTAGAGTACAAAAAAATTCA
This sequence comes from Limonium bicolor, assembly GCA_023374045.1. NCBI lineage: Eukaryota > Viridiplantae > Streptophyta > Magnoliopsida > Caryophyllales > Plumbaginaceae > Limonium > Limonium bicolor. Next base: position 469,664,693 of record CM041776.1, read on the forward strand.
CGCGTGTCCAAACAACTGTGTGTTGTACAGGGGTGAATACGAACATCTGGACAATTGCCCGAAATGTTCGTTGTCCCGGTATAAGCATAAAGATGGTGACTACTCCTCCGTTCAGAAAAAAAGCCCTCCAGCAAAACTTGTTTGGTATTTGCCGATTATACCCAGATTCAAACGGTTGTTTGCGAATCCGAAAGATGCAAAGAACATACGATGGCATGCGGAGGGTAGAAAGAGTGATGAGAAACTAAGACATCCAGCAGATGGGACTCAGTGGAGAAAACATCAATAGACGGTACAAAGAACATTTCGGACATGAAGATAGGAATCTGAGGCTTGGGTTATGTACTGATGGAATGAACCCGTACGGCACATTGAGTAGTCAACACAGTACATGGCCTGTTCTGCTAGTGATCTACAATTTGCCCTCATGGTTGTGTATGAAACGAAAGTACATCATGTTATCTCTCCTGATATCTGGTCCCAAGCAGCCAGGTAATAGCATTGATGTGTACCTTGCCCCTCTGATCGACGATCTGAACTATTGTGGAATGAGGGGACCGTGGTATATGATGCTTATGCAAGAGAGAATTTCACGCTCAAGCTTTGTTGTTCTGTACCGTCAATGACTTCCCTGCGTATGGGAACTGTCCGGTTACACGGTTAAAGGAGCATTTGCATGTCCCATTTGCGAGGAAGACACTTGTTCGGACCGTTTAAAACATTGTGGGAAGAATGTTTATATGTGTCATCGACGTCTTCTCCCCGAAGATCACCCTTATCGAGTAACGAAGAGAAAGTTGTTCAATGGTCAAGCCGAAACTCGTGTGGCCCGTCTACCTCTGAGCTCTGAGGAAGTGTACGAAAAGGTTAAGGACATTGCAAATGTATTTGGAAACACATCAAAACCGGCGAAAAACTTGGGAAAAAGTGTTCTATCTTTTGGGAACTACTTATTGGCGTCATATTTCTGTGAGACACTGCTTAGACATCATGCACATTGTGAAGAACGTTGGTGAGGCAGTGAGTGGGACTTTACTCAATATACCCGGCAAAACAAAAGACGGATTGAAAATCAGAAGGACATGCAAACCATGGGTATACGAAAGGAGTTACACCCACAAGAGACGGGAAACGAATCTACCTACCTCCTGCATGCTACACGCTCTCAAAGGCTGAAAAGATAGTTTCTGCAAATGTCTGCACTCGGTAAAAGTACCGTCTGGTACTCTTCAAACTGGAAGAACATTGTATCGATGAAGGATTTAAAAACTTTTAGGCATGAAATCTCACGATTATCATGTACTGATGTTACCTTCTTCCGGTTGCAATTCGAGGATATTGCCATCTGATGTCAAAATGCTTTAACTCGGTTATGTTTCTTTTTCAACGCTTGTTTGCTCCAAGGCAATTGACTTAACGTCTCTAGATGATCTACAACGTGAATTGTTATCACATTATGTCAACTTGAGATGTATTTCCCACCATCTTCTTTGATATAATGGTACATCTATTGTGCACATCGTTCGAGAGATACAGTTCTGTGGTCCGGTATACTTACGGTACATGTACCCTTTTGAACGGTACATGGGTATTCTGAAAAGTAGAATGAAGAATAGGTACGACCAGAGGGGAGTATTGTTGAAGCAACAGTGACTGAGGAAGTCACGGAGTTTGTGACCGATTATTTGAGTGAGGCAGAGTCTATTGGTATCCAAAACCACACGACTATGGCAGGTTTAAGGGTAAAGGTGTTATTGGTAGAAAAGATCGTGCAAAGTTTCGCGTCTACTTAGTCATCAAGCACATTTGTTTGTCTACAACATCTTGAGGTTGTTGAACCTTATTTGGAAAGCCCATATGGCTGAGTTAAGGCATCAAAATCCTTTGAAAAACCACATTTGGCTGACAAAAGAACAAAACCGAGTTTTTATCCAATGGTTCAAAGATCATGTGTTGACATTAGCATCATCAGATCCAGAAGCTGTAAGCGAAGAGATCAGATGTTTGGCAATCGGACCTGACACTAATATTACATCTTTTGAGGGGTATGATATTAGTGGGTATACATACTACACTGCACGCCAAGATGCCAAATCGATAAACCAGAATAGTGGGGTAAAAATTGAAGCTGCTGCCACTGAGTACCACAGCGGTAACCGATCTCAACCAGTTAGTAATTGGTATTATGGTGTCATCGAGGACATCTGGGAATTAGACTATGACATTGATTCCTTTCTGTTGTTCCGGTGCAAGTGGGTGGACAACCGACGCGGGTACCAAAATGATGGAGGGCTTACCATGGTTGATCTTTCACGGTTACACGGTTATAATGATGATCAATTTGTTCTGGGAAAGGATTGCGAGCAAGTGTGGTATGTTGAGGATCCGAAAGACTGCAGATGGTCTGTTGTTCTTCCCGGAAGAAGGCCGGTTGTAATCGAAAATGAAAATGAGGATAACGATGAAAATGGGACTGTAGAGGAAACATCCTTGTTTCCTACTGGATTACCGGATTCGATTGATGATACCGAAAACGATTTGCTCTACGCACGATCAGACCATGATGAGGGTGTTTGGGTAGAAAATATGAAATGATTTATGTTTTTGTACGTTTCAGGTAATGTTGTTAGTAGAATGTAGACTGTAATATCATCTTAATTGTTATTGTTATGCATCATAGTATTTATGTTATGAGTTTAACTGATGAAAATGCTTTATGATTTTTTTTTGCAGTGGATGATCACCCTGATGACCCCATTGGACGGCTTATCTCGACTGGAGAACCTGAGCCACAGCAGAATAGACCAAGTACGGGTCACAGAGAGGAGGAAAGAAGAAGAAGGACCAGTTAGCAGTACACGAGACTGAGGCTGGCCCTTCACAGCAGACCGAAGAGGAGTCAGTTGTCCCACAGAGGCGAAGAAGCAAAAGAAGAGAGGTGCTACACGTGGGCTGAAGGCTAACAAGGGCCCTCCTACAAAACCGGTGGACTTCAATCAGTTCAACCAACCCCATGGAAATTGGAAGAATGACTTCACCACTTACGGTAGCCATTTGGTGAAGTCATATTGCAACATAAACCACAACTGGAAGCAAGTGCCTCAATCATTGAAGGATACTATGTTTCAGCGTCTTCAGGTAAATCTCTACATTATTACTATGATCTTTTGTGAAATAATAGAACATTTATGTTTACTTTACTAACTGAATGATCATGTACGTAGTCTCGTTTCTCCGTGGATCCCGCACTTAAAAAGGATGTGCTATCAGCGATGTCGAAACAGTTCCGGGACCACAAGAATAAGTTGGCTGACAAGTTCATCTACAAGATGCCTACTCCAGAAGATCCAGATGATCCAGATCATGGTGGAGACGGTGAGAGACCACCATGGGAGGTTTACGAAGGCATAACAGAAAGAGCAATGGGTAGAATTTGTTGAGAGGCGTCACACACCGGAGTTCCAGGTGCACTTTATTGTCATACATACATAAATTAATCTTAATTTCTTATGTTTTTTTGTGTTCAATTTCACTTAACATGATCCCATTAATTTATGCAGGCTCTCCGTGCGAAACAACAAGCAAATGCTAAGAAGAATCTGTACCCTCACCACTTAGGTGGAAAAAGTATTGCTCAAAGGGTACCAGAATGGGAGCAAAAGGGATATCTGCCCACGGATGGCTCATTGGATGCCAGTGGCAGAAGAATGAAAGTGTGGGAGTTAAGCCACATTCCTAAGAACTCTACTCCCGAAAATCCTCAATACGATGAAGCCACGAGAGCAGTTATTGCTCAAATGGTAAGTGATATCATTTCATTTTCAGTCAAACTGTTCATTTCCTTTGTATATGAACTTATGTTAAACTAATAACTGTATTTATGTGTTATATTAGGGTGAATTAAGCTCTCAGCTCACCCAGGGCACCTGGACCTCACAGAGGAATGATGATCCTCTTACACGCGCTCTTGGTAAGAAGGATCATCCAGGTCGTGCCATTGGGTTTGGTGGGCACGTTGGTATCCGCCAGGAATTTGGCGCACCCGGGTCCAGAATCAGCCAGGGACAGTCGATTAGCTACGAGGAGCACCTGAGAGCGTTGGCTGAGATGGAGCAGAGGATTACTCAGAACGTCGACGAGAGGATCGCTCAGGCTATATCAAGGATTCAGCCACAGCAGCATGAAAGCCAAGAGGTTTCTCGACCACCAGTTGATCAGTCACCCATTCAGCAGCAGAGTGCACCGGTAGTGAGAAGTAGTGTCCACTCGGCTGATCCGTTTCCCTATGCATCTCTACAGGTTAGACTAACATTTCAATTGAGTACATGACGATTATGATTTTTCACTTGATCACTATATCATCATAGAAGAATTCACAATTTTTATCTAAACAAGTTCCACATAACACTCAGGCACCCACTGAGTGTCATCTGTTTTTACAAATTGGAGTAGAAGAGGTCATGGTTGCATGGGGAAAACTTTTCCCCTCTCGTCCAAGTGATATTGTGCACGGTGAACCACTCCGACATTACCATGCACGAGTGCTTCTAGACGAATTTGTTGCAGAGCATGCTGACGTCGGTTTACCGGTGCCGATCCCACAAAGACCTACCGTGTGTTCTGCACAAACTGCGACAGTGCAGTGGCCTGCACGATTGGTCAGACTCCCTGGGCAGGTATTACTCTTAACCGTTGCTATAAAACTATTGGTGTACCACCTTGCATCCATATACTTAATTAGACTAATATCATAGGATATGAGCCGACCGAAGACTGATAAGGGCAAAGGAAAAAGAATTGCCACACCTGTGCAATCAAAGGCATCCACAAATTTTGTGCTTAGACCTGCTTTGGTGGAGAAGAGAATATTGGCCGGCTTGTCGACTAATATGCAGATTCTGCATTCCTCGTTGTTGCTGCTACCACCTGATTCTGATTCCCTCACTGTGGAAGATCCCGAGCGGATATTTCACTATATAGTTCAAGGAGAAGATATACATCGATTTGGGATGTATATGTCCGACTTCGAGGAGTGCTTCAGGAGGGATTGGTTGAATGTGTCGATTATCAAGTCGGCCGCCATGTGAGTGACTTCTACCTTTTATATTTTGAATTCATTAATTGGTGATGAATTAGATGTTTGAATAAAAAGTTAATGACTAATGATATTGCCTCATAGGTGGGTGCATGATAAGGCGATCAATGTCTATGAAGATCGAAGATTTGGATTCCTGTGTCCTGCTATGTGTAGTGAAGTCCAGATGACAAGTGATCCGCAAGCCTTATGCAATATATGACGAATGCCCTCTTTGAATGTTCTAACAAGTCATTTATTATGCTGCCATATCATTCAAGGTATGATATTTGACTATTTCTCTTAGTATTATCTAAAACATATAGTTTGTGTTAGTTGCTTAATGATTTCAACACATTGTGTAATTTGTGGACAGTCGACATTGGTCTTTGTTTGTGCTGGTGATGTCGAAGCACCCACCCGAATCTTGCAATTTGACTCTCACTTGGTACGGGTGCCAAGAGACCGAAGATCTCCACCGCAATACTAGGGTAATTAGTTTGTTATCGTAAACAACAATTATTATTACTTAACATTAACTGTTTCATAACTTGCTACTGATGCTTAAAACTATATATATTGCTGATGTATATAGTTCCATGAGAGCTGCATTATCTCTCCAGGGTATAACAATGAAGAGTAACATCCCTTGGAACACTGTCAAGGTACTCTATTAATTGATAAATTTGTGTGATAATGTTTAAACTTGTTTATAACTGTCAATATGTGTGTTTGTATAGTGTCCGGTGCAGCCTGGGGGTTCAGAATGTGGATACTATGTCATGAGATTCATGAGTGACATAGTAGGAGCGGCAAACCTTTTACCAGAGCACTCGTTAGACAAGGTAACATTCTTTGAAAGTTTTAGTTATGCTCTTTACATGTTGTTAGACTTGTACATTTTAGATTAATGTTCATTTTTTTTCAAGGCTTACGAAGAAGTGTTCAAAGGTGGTCAGTATGATAATGCTCAAATTGTTGAGATGCTTGAGGAATGGTCGGAGTTCGTCTGCACAAGTTTAATGAATTGATGATCATGAAGATGTTTTGTGAACTTTTTTGAGTATGTAAATGTAACTCTGTACACTTGTGGATGGTGTAATGGTAGATTTGAATTGTATTGGTGTTTTTTATTTGTAATGAAAGTGTGAATTACATTGGTTTTGTTAACTCTCAAGTTGTGGTGGGTCGTTGGTATTAATTGGGAGCTTTTATAACTTTTTAAATGTGTGCTGGAGCTCGCTGTATGGCTGAAGCTTATTACAGGTCTGATTGAACCAAATGTGGTGAATATATATATATATAAGCTGGGATGGAAAAAAAAAAATAAAAATACCCCTATCTCGGCGGTTCTTAGGGAACAACCGCCGAGATAGGCCCCTGGGATTGACCGATGGAGAGATTGACCATGGGTCTATCTCGGCGGTTCTTAGAGAACAACCGCCGAGATAGACCCATGGTCAATCTCCCCATCGGTCAATCCCAGGGGCCTATCTCGGCGGTTGTTCCCTAAGAACCGCCGAGATAGGTACATCTAGTTCGGCGGTGCTCATTTCGGCGGTTAACAACCGCCGAAATAGGCCCATTGGAACCGCCGAAATAGACGTTTTTTGTACTAGTGGTTGTTCTCTTTAAGAAAATAAATACTGTTTGAATTGTGGGATAAATGGTACAAATTTTAAAAATTTTGATTACTTTAAGGAGCATTTTTATGCGGTGTGACCAAATGATCTGAAATGGATGAATTTTTATTACTCAGGGGTTCTTTCTGTCTTCTTTCTTAGGGATTGCTAAGGGGTGCTTCTCTGTCAAAAAAGAAAAAAATAATAATAAATAAGGACTTACGAGACACCATTGGTAACCAACAAAGAGAGTTGAGTGTTCTTTAAAATACGAAGGCATAATGCCTACATATTATCTTCTCATCTCTTATACAAAAGTGAAACAAATGCATAATTCTATTTTTCCTTTTGTTTTCTCCTCAAAGCCCTTTCTTGAGAGAAGTTGGCCATGGTAAAAGTTCTCAAAGTCACCTTAAATCAAGAAGCATTGAAGTACTCCGGATCATACCCCGAAACTCTAATTTTTATTTTTGCCCTGAGTACACCTATGCCACCAGTAGGTGATGGATCACACTCCTCTAAAAAGTTTAAGATCATGTACTATTGACTTCTTTATCCTACCCTTCATAATAGTATTTGTTAATATTGAGCATTCCCTACTTGTTTGGGTACATGGTTTTGCTTGAGGACAAGAAAAAGGTAAGTGTGGGGGTGTGATAAGTGTCTAAATGAGCATGTTTTATAGGTGTATTTCATATATTATATTAACATTTTTCTTGCTCATTTCTCCACTTCGGTTAGTTTTCCTCTAGTTTTGTTTTATTGTTTATCTCACAAATTTATTGGTTTAACATGAGGAAAACCAAGCTGGAAGTAAAGTAGACGAAGAGACAAACGCATAGACGCAAACGGCTCAGAAAACGGAGTCCAAACGAAGAATCTAGAGCCGGTCAAAATTCGTAGAAGAAATAAGCCTGTACGTCGTGAAAACAGGCGGACAAGAGACAAGTGCAACCGCCCAAAATGGGGCGGACACTCACACTTGCAACCGCCCATAAAGAGGCGGACAACATCAAGGCATAACCGCCTGTTTGGAGGCGGACAAGACTCATGCGCAACACTAAGGCTACCGCCTGATTGGAGGCGGACGAACCACAAGGCTACCGCCTGTTTGGAGGCGGACATCACACAGCAGAGGCAATAGGCGGACGTCTCACACACCAAGGCAACCGCCTATTAGCATGCGGACGGGAGGCGGACGTGAGTAAAACCAGTCGCGAAATAGTTTTCTTTCTTCGCCGTCTGCAACTTGCCTCCGCTATCCATCTACTCCCGCACCGCCTACCTTATTTCCTCACGCGTCTCCAGCCCCTGTCCCCTGCAATTAATGAGCAATCAACGAGAGCAATCAACCGGCAATCAAATTCGTACGGATCTTCTTCTCCTCTGCCTCTATATAAACTCACCCCTTCAACACAACAAACACACCACGCACGACGGGAGTCTGAAGAAACCATTCACCACACTCATCCATTCGCTTCCACTTATTTTTCTCCCGTAACACCACAACATTCCACACTCACGCAGTAACAAAAAAAATAGAAGAGCAGCAGTGAGAGCGAGAGCAGACCCGTTCTTTCTCTCAATTAATGGCAAAATCTATCTGTGCTATCTTCTTATCTCCGTTAATGTCTGAGTAATTTTCATTTGTATCCTAGGATGGGGGTTTGACTTCTAATATTACGTAAACTAATATTTATCACCTGTCTCTCTCATTTAACTTGTTTTAATTCCTTTTCAGCAAATATTGTTAAATGCTTTGCGTGACAAACAAGTGCATTTATTTGGTAACTATCAACATATGACTTTGAGATAGTCTAGGTACCACAAAGGAATTAATCTTAGTATTTACACTCCGGATTGAGCAGGAAAATACTAAGGCTTTTATTAAGAGTTCGTAACTGACAATTATTAACTCTAATAGGCAATAAATAATTGAGACAGGGTTATAAATCTGTTTAAGTAATTTAGGAAATTCCCCCGCTATCCTAGGATACATTTTTCCATCCACATCACTTAATTCACCTTTTTACTGTTTTTATTATATTTGCACTGATCAAACAACAAATCAAGCTTGCCTCCGGCTAAACCCTTTTTTACAGTTTTTAAGTAACTACCAAGACTAGGATAAATTGAACAATCTCCCTGTGGATACGACACTTGTTTTACTACTACGACCGGGATTTGTTTGCAGCCCGACATTTAATTTGAGTTTTAATTTCTTTTCTTTTCTTTTAATTTTACACCAATTTAACCACTCAGAAAAAAATCTCTGCAAGGAGACGCAACACAGAAGGAATTTATTTTTCTAGTCTAGATGAAGAAGAGAGGTATTCGAATATAGAGGATGGGCGGATAAAATGGAACATCAAATGAGCGTATATATAGGAGGCCGAGGGAAACTGAAGAGCGAGGAATATAAACTGTTTAATTATTATAGAAAATAATTGTTCAATCAATAGCGAAAATTAAACTCCTTAATGAATAGAAAAATAAGAAGTTAGGAAATTTGGAAAGGTAAAGGTGAGTTATAAATAGAGATGGAAATATGGAAAGTTTAAATTGATTAACTAAATAAAATCAGAAAATACCAAAAGGTGTAACCGACATATAGTAAAACTAATTTATTTAGTGTATGTAATTAAATCAAAACTATCATTATTATAATAAGTTATAAACAACTAAATATACTAAAATAATACAAAGTACACATGGATCATATTATTACATCGAAAATCATAACCGACGTATTTTGAATCAGGTTATTTATTAAAACGAATCTTTTTTATAAAATACTATACAACATGCTCGTAAATTATAGTATAATCCTCATAAACTACTTATTATACTTGCGAACCAATATTCTACTAAATTATATAATAGATGTATTTTGAATAAACAATATTATTTGAATCATAGCATCATTATTATAACCCCATTTTTTTAAAACTAAAATATACAAGTTAACTAGAGATATACGAGGATCATTAATAAAATAACAATTGGCCTAATTAAAAACACGTTATTTGTTAGAATGAATTCTCTTTAGTAAATAATAAACGTGTAACCTTCATTATATATATACTCATAAAATACTACTATACTTGCAGACAACAACACGTAACCTATTTAGTATACTTGCAAACTATAATATATACTCGTAATATAGGCTGATAAAATATATAATGTACCCGTAAACTACATAATATACTTGTAAACTAGAAAATAAATGTATTTTGAAATTTAGGGGTATTTCACTCAACAAGTTGAAACGGATTCAATTCCAAGTGTGAAAGCAGATCTATGCATTATGAACTTCTACCAGAAAGGTGGACGGTTAGGTTTACACCAAGACAAGGACGAGTCACCCGAGTCTCTAAGTAAGGGAGTACCCGTGGTGTCTTGGTCCATTGGTGATACCGCAATGTTTGTGTATGGCGAGCAGAAGCGTGCTGACCTCGCAAAGAAGCTACTGTTGAAATCGGGAGATGTGTTAGTCATGGGTGGGCAGTCAAGGATGCTATATCATGGCATCAGAAAGATCAAACTGAATACCGCACCGTCGGCAGTGATCAATGCCCACACATGAAACCCGGACGTTTGAATTTGACCTTCAGACAGTTTTAAGCCTTGTATAATTATGTGATGTGATAAACCAATGTATGTTAAGAATGTTGTAAGTGTTAATCATGGCGACAGTATAAGCCAACGAATGTTGTAAAAAGGAGTGTGTTAATGAATAAAGTGGAGTTGTTCGAAGCATGTAAACCGTGTTGTTACCCCAGTACTTACTAGTTTGCCAATGAATTAGGTTGTGCACTCGGAACGGGAGGTACACTGAGTGTCTGCAATGAGGCAGAAGCCGGCAAGAGCGGCACAATCCTCACCGGTACCTTTCCAGTCAATGGCGTGGACGCTTCGATCTTGTTCGACTCCGGAGCCTCACACACATTTATTTCGCTATCTTTTGCGAAGAGGCTGGGGTTAGATGGTGATGAGATGCCAGACTTCTTGGTCACTCTCCCATCGAAAGAGCGGATCAGGTGTACCCGCTACCACCGAGATGCTGTTGTACGAATCAGAGGTGAAGCGTTTCCGATCGACTTGATAGAGTTCGACGGACTTGGTTTTGATGTGATTGTCGGGATGAACTGGTTGGAGCGGTACAAGGGCAGAATCCTGTGTGCCGAGCATCGACTGCTTCTTCGGAGTCCATCTGGGGTTACCATATCTTACCGCCAGAGGCCCAGGGATCCTTCGACTCAGATCATCACCGCCATGGCTATGTATCGTGAATTACGACGAGGGAGTGATGTATACCTCTGCTATGTCCAGGACATAGAGAGAGATCCAGAGTTTAGTCCTGATGTGCCGGTAGTGTCGGAGTTTCCTGATGTATTTCCTAAGGAACTGCCGGGCATGCCGCCAGCACGGAAGTGGAGTTTGAGATTGATTTGGTTCCGGGCACCGGACCAATTGCGAAGGCGCCCTATCGTATGGCTCCAGCAGAAATGACTGAGCTCAAGGAGCAGCTGAGAGACCTACTCGACAAGGGATTCATCCGCCCTAGCGTTTCACCATGGGGAGCGCCGGTCCTCTTCGTGAAGAAGAAGGACGGTAGCCTCCGCCTGTGTATTGACTATCGAGAGCTGAATGCAGTTACGGTGAAGAACCGTTACCCTTTACCACGCATCGACGATCTATTTGATCAGCTGAGGGGAGCATCAGTATTCTCCAAGATAGACCTACGATCCGGATACCACCAGATTGTCATTCGTGACAGTGATATCGAAAAGACAGCATCCAGAACTAGGTATGGGCATTATGAGTTCACAGTTATGCCGTTTGGCTTATCAAATGCACCAGCTAAGTTCATGGACTTAATGAACTGCTTGTTCCAAGATCAGTTGGACAAGTCAGTGGTAGTCTTCATCGACGATATACTTGTATACTCGAAATCGAGAGGTGAGCATGAAAGCCACCTGAGAAGTGTGTTACAAACATTGAGGAAAAACCAGTTGTATGCGAAATTTTCAAAGTGTGAATTTTGGTTGAACCAAGTATCCTTTCTTGGTCATGTGATTTCTGAGGCCGGGATCGCTGTTGATCCGGCAAAGATTGATGCTGTGCGCACCTGGCCTAGGCCGAAGACAGTTACCGACATCAGGAGCTTCCTCGGTCTGGCAGGTTATTATAGGAGGTTTGTGAAGGACTTCTCCAGTGTCTCGAAGCCGATGACTTCCTTGATGAAAAAGGATGCACCATTCGAGTGGACAGTCGACTGTGAGAGTTCTTTAAGAGTCTCAAGGATGCTCTGACATCTGCACCGGTTCTGACACTACCAGACGGTCCAGATGGTTTTGAGGTCTATTGCGACGCATCAGGCAGGGGTATGGGTTGTGTGTTGATGCAACACGGGAAGGTCGTAGCTTACGCCTCCCGACAGCTGAAGAAGCATGAAGAGAACTACCCTACCCACGACTTAGAATTGGGGGCCATTGTCTTCGCACTAAAATATGGTGACATCATTTGTATGGGGTAAGTGTGACAATCTATTCTGACCATAAAAGTTTAAAGTACTTGTTCACTCAGAAGGAGTTGAACATGAGACAAAGAAGGTGGGTTGAATTTCTGAATGACTACGACATTAATCTACAATATAAAGAGGGTAAGGCAAATGTGGTAGCTGACGCATTGAGTCGCCGAGCACACTCTCTCCATTCGCTAGTCTCTCATACTGGCTTGGTTGAAGAGGTGCGGAGTGCTCAGATGACGGATCAGTACATGATGGAGATTAGACAGAAGCTTATTGATGGCACATTCGAGGGTAAGAAGTACGACTTCAGACTCCACGATGATGACCTGATTATGCTTAATGGCCGACTGTGTATACCTAGGAGTAGCGCTGAGTTGAAGGAGCGCATATTGAGTGAATCCCATTGTTCTACTACTTCGATTCACCCCGGAGCTTCAAAGATGTATAAAGGTATGAAAAGATATTTTTGGTGGACTGGAATGAAAAAGGATGTGAATGACTATGTGTTGAGGTGTCTCACTTGTCAGAAGGTCAAGTTTGAGCACCGACGGCCTGGTGGTATGGTACAGCCAATGCCAGTGCCTGAGTGGAAGTTCCATGACATATCTATGGACTTCGTAGTAGGGCTTCCGCCTGCATGGGGAGGTCTGAATATGATTTGGGTTGTTGTTGACCGACTGACCAAGGTGGCTCGATTCATACCGATGAAGGACACCTGGAAAGTGGCAAAATTGGCAGAACTCTTCGACAGAGAGATTGTAAGGCACCATGGGGTACCGAAAACGATTGTATCTGACAGAGATACCAGATTCTTATCCAGATATTGGAAGTCTACGCGAGAAGCATTGGGTACCGAACTGAAATTGAGTACAGTGTTTCACCCACAGACCGATGGTCAGAGTGAGCGCACCATTCAGACACTTGAGGATATGCTACGTGCATGTGCACTTGACTTTCAGACCAGCTGGATTGACAAGTTACATCTGATCGAGTTTAGCTACAACAACAGTTACCATGCTTCGATCAAGATGTCTCCCTTCCAGGCCTTGTACGGTAGACCATGCCGCACGCCATTATGCTGGGATGAGTCGAGTGAGACGGTCATTATAGGACCAGAGTATCTTGAACAAGTTCAGGCAGAAGTTCGCCAGATCCGGGCTAACATAAAGGCAGCTCAGGATAGACAGAAGTCGTACGCAGATGTGCGCCGACGCGACCTGGAGTTCGCCGTGGGCGATCAGGTTTTTTGAGAGTATCCCCCATGAAGGGAGTATTTCGTTTTGGCCAGAAAGGCAAGTTGAGCCCAAATATGTGGGGCCTTATGTTGTGACGGAGCGGATCGGCCCGGTAGCTTATAGACTTGATTTACCCACCGAGCTGGGCAAGGTACATGATGTATTTCATGTGTCCCAGTTGAAGATATATGTCTCATCCGTCTCATGTACTTCAGCCTGAGAGGCTAACTTTAGAGCCGACCATGCGATCAGTGGAGACTCCGGTACGGATTCTGGACACTAAGACTCGAGACACTCGCCATAAGTCTGTGAGGCTGGTGAAGGTTCTCTGGTCTAACCAGGACGTTGAGGAGGCCACTTGGGAGCTGGAAGATAAGATGAAGGCAAAGTACCCGTCATTTACTTTACTTCTTAGTGTTTGTATGTATAGGGTACGGGGCGTACCCCTATTTAAGGGGGTAGAGCCGTTTCGGTTATGTGTATGACATGTATTTGGATACATTGCCTGTGTTGTGTTGTTATGTTGTTAATGTTACAGACCGTTGAGTCTGAATGATGTTGTGATGTTTTGTTGTTTGGACCATGTGTCCGATGTGATGTAAAGATGTTGTTAATGTGATATGGAAGTGTTGTTGATATGTGTTCCCATGTTCTAATATTTAGGATATGTGGAAGTATGAACTTTAGGGACAAAGTTCTTTTAAGGGGGGTAGATTGAAATACCCCAAACCTAGCTATGTTGTTTAAACATTTAAATATGGTATATTAAGACTAAGAAGAGTCTTAGGAGCATTAGTAAACAAACCTAAACGATAGAAAACACAAAATGTGCTTTAAGGTCAATAAGAGCCAAAACGTGCTCTAAGCTTGGGATAAGCTTGGTTAAGACCTTATGAACTTACCAAGACCTCATTATATACTAATGAACATATTAAACCAATTACCAAAGAAAACCAAGCTTGAAAACAAGTTAAAACACAAAATGTGCTTTAAGAAGTCTTAAAGCACATTTTTGAAAAATTGTCTTGTAAATGAGTTTTGAGTGGCTAAATGTCCATCATTACTCTTAAATATATATGTGTACTATATAGTATAACATTTGGATGTCTATATCAATGGGAAATCAAATATTTCACTTCTATGTGCCTTGTTTTCATGAATAGTGATTTTAATAAGCTATTTTGTAACATATGTTGTATTAAGTAATTAAATGTTCAAAAAAGACTAAAATACCCTCATATTACTATTGGGGGCCGGTTTTTAAGGGTGGTGACTCACCACTCTTGTTAGCTCATTAGTTAAATAAAGATGACAAGTTAAGTACTATTTACTTTACTTTATTAACAAATATCTTCAAAAGCAACTTACCTTCTTCATTTCTTTCATGTTCCCACCGTCTCCAACTCCATCTCCTTCCTTCTTGCTCTCATTTTCGGACAAGCTACAGCACCACCATCATTTCACCACCTTTGACCATCAATAATTCATAGCTCACTTAACCAAATCAAATTCTAAGACCACCATCTTCTTCCTCTCATCAAGCTCTTCATTCCTATCTTCTCAAAACTTCAAGAGCCCCATTTCGGTGCCATGGAGTTCCACCATTGAAGGAGCTTGAGCTTGTATTTCTACATATTATTGCTCTCCTTTGCTTCTAGGTAAGGAATCTCAAAGAAAAATCAAGTTTCTTCCATGTTTTTACCTTGACCGAAAATGCACATTAATGGTGCTCTTTGTGTGACTTTGTTCTAGCTTCATTCCAACCTTTCATGGACTAGGTGGAGTCCTCTCTTCATATATATTCAAACTCTCTTCAAAGATCAAGGTAAAAACTACATTAATGTTTTTGAAACAATGTAAAATTAGGGTTTACAATGAGATGAAGCTTAAAGCTTGAATACTCATTATGATGTTTGTATATTGTTTAGAACTTGACAAGGAATCAAATACCTTACCGGTTTTATAGGAAACAAGAAAGAAGTTTGTTTGGAAAAGAGGTAAACATACTAACCTAATGTGGTTTAATGCCTTAGGAGAAAATGAGCTTATTTTGCTTGTTAAAAGTACTTAAGGAGCCAATGGTGAATGACCTAGTAAATGTTCTCAAGGAGACTAGTAAAAGAACATATGTCTTGTTGTATGTATTTGCAGGTCAAAGGCATATATATTGTGGAAATTCAGTGTTTATGATTTAAGCACTTTAAGGGCCTAAGAGCCATGCATTTTAAGGGCCTAAGTGCCATGCAATTTAAGTTATGCATTATATTTTAATGTAGTGAGATTTGAGTGAGGTTTTGTGTATGAGAGTGTTCTTGGTGTTCTTAGTGTTCTTGGGTGTTTAATGGTGAAAACAAAGTGCTTTGGTGTAACAAAATGCTAGGAGAACCTATGTCGAAATTTAGGAAATGCATAAGGAGTTCAAGATGTTTTAAAGGAATTTTGATGAACTAGGAAGTGTTCTAGAGTGTAATAAGGACGTAGGCATGATCTTGAGGTTTTAGTATGTACCAAAGTCATTTTGGACTTAGGAAAAGACTTAGGCAAACTTTGGTAAATTGAGGAGAAAGTGCAAGCTTGGAAAAGGAATTGTAAGAATGACATAAGGAGTTTTGATTTGTAAGAAAGGATGTTTGGATGATGATGTTTGTGTGGGAGATATGTATTGGTATAATAGTTAGAATAGGCATGAAACATCACTTAGGAACCTTGGGAGTAGATACTATAAGTGTTGGAGGCTTTGGAGAAATTTGGCTAAGTGTTTGAAGGCTTGGAAATTGAGCATTTTGCCTTGTCCGAACTTCCATCCGGACATGGAAGTTCGGACAGGCTCTGTTGGGTAAGAATTTTGCACACTCGAACTGTGTCCGAACTTGGTAAGTCCGGACACATGTTCGGACGCATGGATTTCCGCATTAAGAGATTCTCGACTCACGTCCGAACTTCCGAAGTCCGGACACAAGTTCGGACGTTTGTCTGTTTTCAGTTCAAAGTCATGGCTTGCGTCCGAACTTGGAGGTTCGGACACAAGTTCGGACAGGCCACTGCATGGACCAAAATTGTTGTTTTAAGTGGGGAAATGATGTCTAAAAAAATGGTAATTAACTAGTAAAGATGGTGTGAGGTTAATTAAGACATGTTAGGAGTGTTATAATGGTAATTAAAATGGTGAAGAGTTATAACAAGTGTGAAAATAAATAAAATAGATATGTGCAGTAACAAGTTAACAATGGATTAGTGCGTTAATTAACTGACGTTACTAATGTGTTTAGGATTCTCTCAAGGTGGAAACGAATCGAGGCAAGGACCAAGGTATGGTTTTCTTGCAGTCTGTTGCCTACCGGTTTACACCGACTTGTGTGTTGTTTGTTTTTCTGTGTGTTTATGACTTTATAAGATTAAACCATGTAAAGAGTTTACAGTTGTTAAATATTATTATGTTGATAAGTATGACTCTCTCTTCCCTTGTGTGTGTCTAACAAGACTTGACCTATTATTGTGAATTGTGTATTGAGTTCAATAATGAACTGCTAACAAGTGCTAACGGGGGAAGTGAGGAGTCCGGTCTGTTCCAGCCACGCGTGTGAGTATGGGAGTCGATGTCATAACCGGTTCGATTCTCTTTGTATGTTATGGTTGTTTTCCAATTTGGTTTCCAACCTTCCCTTTAGCTTAACCAAGGCTATTTTACTGACTCACGTCGGGCCACAGGGGCATACTATGTGTTATTTCGGTGGGCTTGGATCACTATATCCGAGGCACCTTGTGTTAAGTTATCCGTTCAATCTAACAGGACGGTAACGAGTTATGTAACGAGCTTAGCATGAGCATGGCAACCTTCTCTAGGCTCTCAATGGGGACTAACTGTGTTGGTTCTCTTCCTAAAAGGAATTGTTCTTGTGTGATGTGTGTGATGTTGTGTACAATACCCATGTTACGATATATATATATATGTATAAGTTGTGTGTTTTAAAATGAATGCCATGTCATCATGACAATTAGTTTGCGCGCATCCCGGTAGCCGATGGGCTGCACGTTAACCATACCAGCCAAGGGTTGCTGACCCCCTCGGGGGATCCATATTTCTTTTACTGTAGGATGAGGATCGAAGAAGCGGAGTGGCTTTAGATCCTAGGATGCAGGTTTACTTTTGAATACTTTTGGATGTTGGCCCGGGATGCGCCTGTGCTCCCGTGGCGTTATATATTTGGTTATGAACGGTTTACAGTGATGGTTAACAGTGAAGGATGTATGTAAACACTCGGTATTTGTGTTAATGTATATATATGGTTATTAGTTCTATGCTCGGGAGTCTGATCATCAGACCGGTACACTTGTATTATTTCAGCCTTGTTAACCACGTGGGTGGTTGACGGCGTTGTAGCACCATTCGTTTAGTTACTGTTTAGTTGTTTAAATTCCGCTACGATTTCAAGTAGTGTTATGTGCGTAGTAGGGGTGTTACAGTGTCCCAAGATACCACCTGATCCAACCAGAACTCGCACTTCTTCAGCTTCGCATACAGCTCCTTCTCCCTTAGAGTCTGGAGAACAGTCCTCAAATGCCCCTCGTGCTCCTCAGCACTCTTGGAATACACCAAGATATCATCTATAAACACCACGACGAACTGGTCTAGAAAGGGCTTGAACACCCGGTTCATCATGTCCATAAACACAGAAGGCGCATTCGTCAAACTGAATGGCATCACTAGGAACTCGTAATGTCCATAACGAGTCCTGAAGGCGGACTTAGGCACGTCGTCTGCCTTAATCCTCAGCTGATGATAACCAGACCTCAGATCGATCTTCGAAAACACCTTAGCTCCTGCTAACTGGTCGAACAAATCATCTATGCGCGGGAGAGGGTGCCTATTCTTAATGGTAACCTTGTTTAGCTCCCTGTAGTCAATGCACAAACGCATGCTACCGTCCTTCTTCTTAACAAATAACACTGGCGCTCCCCAAGGCGACACACTAGGGCGAATGAAGCCCTTGTCCAACAACTCCTGCAACTGAACCTTCAACTCCTTGAGCTCAGCAGGCGTCATGCGGTATGGGGCCTTAGAAATGGGCTGAGTCTCAGGTGCGAGCTCGATCGAGAACTCCACCTCTCTGACAAGGGGAAGCCCAGGTACGTCATCCTGGAACACATCTGGGAAGTCTCTGACCACTGGAATCTCCTCCAACTTCGCATCCTTGCGAACCTCAGGGATATAACACAGATATCCCTGGCATCCCTTCCTCAGAAATCGAAACGCCTGCATAGCTGATATGACTGGCGGCAAGCACGGGAGTCCATTCCCTGCTACAACTAGGCGGGGCTGACCCGGCTCCTCAAAAGTGACTCTCGAAGCATCACAATCAATGTGGGCATGGTGCGCAGCAAGCCAATCCATGCCCAGAATCACATCAAAACTTGTCATCTCCATCGGAATGAGGTTAGCACACAGAGTCCTATCTCTGACTAACACAGGACTATCTTTACAAACAGAATTCAAAAGCATAGAAGAGTCCCTAACCAATGGACTATGCACACATAACTCAACACCCAGAGGCACAACAGGCAAACCGAGCTCACCCCTAACTAACTCAGCAGAAATAGAGTGGGTGGCTCCAGAGTCAAACAAACAGAAGACAGAATGAGAAGACAGCTGGAGAATACCTGTAACAACTCTGTCAGTCGATCGGTCTCTCTCTCCAGCCATCGCGTACACTCTGGCCTGGCCCTGGGGCTTCTTCTGCTCAGCCCGGTCTCGATCTCTAGACCCAGATGCAGATCCTCCAGCTCCACCTCCAGTGCTACCCTTGCTCCTCTCAGCCCGTGGGCAGTCAACTATCCTATGCTCCAAGGACCCACACTTGAAGCAGGCTCCGGACTTCCTGTAGCAGTCCTGGCCTCGGTGAAACTTGCCACAGACCTGGCACTTCGGAGCGGGAGCTGACTGAAGACGAACCACCTCTATCTCTCGAACGGTCCCCAGAGCGGTCTCGAGTCGACTGCTTCTTCTGAGAAGCAGGCTGATCCCTCCTATCACTCTCGTCGGACCTCTGCTTCCTCTTCTGGTCCTTCTCGCCAGACTGGCGGCCCCTCAAATCAGCCTCTACCAACAGGGCGACATCAGCAACGTCCCTGAAGGTCTTGTGACGCAGCGGCGTCACAGCAAAGCGAATGTCTGGCCTCAGACCGCTCTCAAACTTCCTGGCCTTCCTATGCTCGTCCGGCTCAGGTGCAAACTTCGACAGACTGATAAACTTCCTGACATACTCCTCCACACTCATATCGTGCCCCTGGCGAAGCCTATTATACTCCAAGATGCGCTGGTCCTTATAGATGTCGGGGTAGAACTGCTTGTTGAGCTCCCCGGTGAACTGCTCCCACGTCCAAGGCTGTGGGAACTTCCCCATCACAGACCTCCACCACTCCTTGGCTTCGGCCTTGAAAAGAAAGGTGGCGAAGTCCACCTTCTGCTCCTCCTCAGAGCCCATAACTCTCAGCAAATCCTCCACCTCTGACAGCCAATGACTGGCCTCCTGGGGATCTCCTGCCCGTCGAACGATGGCGGCTTCAGCTTCATGAACTCCTGAAGCGCCTTCACATTCCGGCCTCCAGCATCCACCCCAGCTGGGCCTGCTCCGCCAGCTAGTCCTCCTCCAGTTGGTCCACCCCCTGCAGCCATGGTCTGCATGAGCTGCGTCATGAACTGCTGAACAGCATCAGCAACGTTCCCTGGGGCCCTTCTTGGCGGCATTTTGAAAGTCCAACAGCAGTCAATTAGACTCAGACACTAACACTAACGTTTCTGACTGACTGGCTAACTTAAAATCCCAGCAGATTAGAAACCTGGCTCTAATACCACTAAATGTAACACCCCCAAACACTGGCCTAAGAGTTAGGGGTATTACACGCCGCGTATTATTACATAATAACGCAAGGCTCTAATAAATGAACTTAAACAGATAATCAAACAAGGCCCAAAACGAATACTTGAATAAAGTATAATCAAAATGATGTCATAACATCCCAAAAGTCATTACAAACCCACCAAATGAATATCAAAAGCGGAAGCTATCTAAAGAGGCCCAAAGGCTCAAAGTCAAATACAAATGTCTCAAAAGAATTCAAATAACGAAACAAACTAAGCTCCAGAGCTGAGCAAATGACCTTCGCCGATCAATCTGCAATGTTAGATAGAGTAGGGGAATGAGCAAACAACTATGCCCAGTAGATGACCAACTTCATCAACCAGCATGCTCAAAACATTTTAAGAATATTAACAAAACAGAAGGAGTCGCAAGGAGTCCATAATCATGTCAGAAAATAGAAGCAGAAGTCCACTCAATAAAGGACCCAACAGAGTCAGAAGCAGACGGAATCAGAAAACAGAGCGGGACACTAGTTGATCACGGCATACAGACAGAACGAGCAACCAGCTCGTGAACAGAACGATGAAACCTCACTCATAAACAGAACAGATGAAACACCTGTGAACAGAACGGGGAACATCACCCGTGAACAGAAGGATCCTACATAGCGCGCTACGAGACAGCGAGACCAGCCATCCAAAGGTTCAGACACAGAGATAACTAGGTCCCAAAATAGAAGCTTGAAACAATTAAGCATATGTGCACCAAAGGCACCAGAAAGCACATAAGTATCTTGGAAATCAGAAGGGGAATCCAACCCCGCAAACGGAAGTCAAAACGGAGCTCAAACGAGCAAGTTACGGTCAAAACAGAAGCTTGTCCGAACTTGTGTCCGGACATCAATGTTCGGACACAAGTCGTACCTTAAAACAGAAACAGAGGTGTCCGAACATCAAAGCTCGGACTGATGTTCGGACGCTTTTCGGAAAACAGATACGTGTAGAGTCCGAGCTTGTGTCCGGACATCAATGTTCGGACACAAGTCGAAGCAAAATCAGAAGAATGAGAACAGTGTGTCCGAACTTCTGTCCGGACTTACAAGTTCGGACACCATTCGAGACTTGTAAGTCGGACTCGTCCTCGCACCCCGTCCGAACATCGAAGCTCGGACGGAAGTTCGGACACGTCAAAAAGTTCAGAACTTCAAAATGTAGAAGGGCATGTCTGAACTTCCAAGGTCGGACGGAAGTTCGGACGCGCCGAAAAACTCAGAAACAGAGGCGATTTTTACACAAACAGAGGCACCAAACAATGTCAAAACATTATGAGTTTGCAGAAAACAACCTTGGGGTTTGTAAGAGTTAAAACGGCATTAAACAGACAGTTCACAATCACAATTTCAAGACAAACACAACTCGAATCAGAACCGAAACGAAACTCCCCAAGGCTGAACACACAAGCCGAATCCATAAGCCACCTACCTCGATAATCAGCAGACGGAAACCAATCTGAACAGCAGAGCCAACCGATGCAAAATCCCGGAATGCAACCCAGCAACGCAGACCAACAATGCAGTTCCGAACACTGAACAACCACAATCGCAGAACAATGCTGTTGGGACATCGGAGTGTTGCAGAGATAGCCTTTCACCCGCGATAGAGTCAATCATCACTTGACAGACACAAAGAGTGAGCCTCTGCGATAGAGTCCGCGCAACAAAGAAGACTCCATAGACTCTCCCATGCTGTTGCAAAAAATCAGGAGTCAACTCGGAACACCTTAAGCGCCTCAACAGTCACGAAGCCCTCCTCAACACCCGAAGATCGCGGCCCAAGTAAGAAGACCAAGTAAGAGCCGTTGGAAGTTGCCCACTAAGTTAGTTCCGGTATTTTCGGAACTAACTCCTTCAACTGGCTGTTACACTTAGAGTATAAATAAGATATGTAATAGTCAGTTTCTTGTGTGCTTTCATTGAGTATTATTTCAGAGCTTAGAGAGAGAAAGAGAATTGCATTATAAGCTAGAAAGAGAGAATACGTACCAAGATAGTTAGCACCTCTAGAAAGACTCTACCTAGGAAGATCCTAGTTTCACTACGCTTACCATTGTTCTGATTAGAAAGTGTGTTGGGTGAGTGAGTGAAAAACTGCTAAGTAGATCCCTTCTACTTAGTGGGCATTTGTAAGTTGTTTTATTTGACCAGGAAATGAAATAGCTTATTTGTGTATCTCGCTGAGTTCCACAGAGTCCTTTTCTTCCTTTTCATCGTTTCACTACGATTATTGCAAAAGTCTCTGCACCCTTAGTTCTATTAATTCGATAGAGTGCCTCTACATCACAGAGTGTTTCTCACTTACGAAGGCTGATTGAGTCAAACCAATCCTTAGACTCACACCTTGATTGGTTTGAGTTAGCCACCCGATCCTACAAATGCCAATTCAGAAACGTAACCCCTAAACCCCGAGACTGAAACGCAGAACATAATCGCAACCCTTACCTGAATCTGACCACAAGGCAGCGGATTCGCAGATGACGCCAACAGCAGAAGAGAATTGATAGAGCGCAAGAACCAATGCTGAACCACAATCAGATTGCAGAGGAAATCAGAACGAGGAGAATACCGGAACCAAGGATTAAAGAAAGAAGAATTTGTCACGCCTACCTCGAATGAACCAGCAATTCGCAACGGCGGAGTAATCCACAGTAGCATTTGGATAGCAAAACAACGTCAAAGGAGCCTAGACTGAACGAGAAGAGAAGCGGCGCTGAGAGAGAAGAGAGAGGGAGAACTAGGAAACTGTCAGATGAAAGAACGATCTGATCGTGGTGTGGAGCGTGAGGATTAATTAACAAAAGAGTTAATTAATGCTTACCAAAATTCATCAGGAGGAAAGGTCCACTTCACCCCTCAACTTTAATCCAAAGGACACTCATGTCCTGAATATGCAAACCAATCTTAAAATTACAACGCGACGAATAAAATCTGTAACGAACTTATGGATTATAACAGTTTTTGTATATGGTAACAGGGAGGCTTTTTGTCTTTTACCTCCCATAGCCACTTTTGTATTTCTCGTTGCTACTCGATATATAGGTAACTATATATCCCTCTGTCCAGTTCCCTTTCCTCATTAATATATTTACCTTTTTTAAAAAAAAAAACAAACCTAGAACCGCGAATTCAACCTCTAAAGACGTGCTGCCAAAAAATGGCCGAGAAGAGGGCCACAAACAACCAATTATCCATTCTTTGTCCATTTACCACTTTTAATTAGGGAACTGTCAAGCCAGCATCTATGTGTCTTGAAAACAAAATATATTCATCATGAAGATATTGACCCTAAACTTCTAGGACGTACGAACTTCACGTGGATCACTGGGATCCAAAAGCAGCACAACTTCTTTCTTTTGAGTTACGAGGGACGCCGTGGCAGGACTCGTGACTCATGACGTGTACTTCCACATGATACAATTGCTGTAACTATCACAAAATCACGTCTAGTGGAATGAGATTTGATTATCAGATCCTTTGCAAGGTAATCAGCGAAGTACACAATCTCGAGTTGGAGATTGACATAAATTCATGATCTATACTATTTTTGTAGATCCTTATATTTTTCGTAATTTATAATATACTTATTTTAAAAATATGTTTATCAGATATTCCTAAAAAAATTTAAAATCAATAACATACACTTAATCTGTTAAATGATTTTTAACCTCTGATATTACACAGATGATGGTGGATTCTAGGTGCTAGAGAATTTAATAAAATTTTACAAAAAAAATATTTCAAATGCTACAAAATATAAATGATTAAAAAATATTTATAAATGTGAAAAAATAATAAAAATAACTAAAACTATTATAAAATTGAAATAAAATTAATAATCTTAAATACTAAATATAAACAAAACTTCAAGTAAAATAATTTTTCTTCTCACTTAGTCTTATTCTTTACTGTTATAGGTAGATAATGATAAATATTGTATAATAAGTATGTATATGTAATTTCATAAAAAAATTAATCTAACATAAGATGAGCTAGTTGTATATAGCCATAACTATAAATATTTTAATGAAGAAGATTGATAAAAAATCAACCAAGGTAAAAAGTAATGAGCAAAACAATTAATTTGTTTGAGTTTTTGTGTATATTTAATATTTAAAAAATATTAATTTTATTTCAATTTTATATATGTTTTAGATATTTTTTTATAATTTATACTTTTATAAATATTTTTATAATTATTGATAATTTTGTAGTATTTTAAATATTTTTTATAAAATTTCATAAAATGCCTCTGATTTAATAAGTGGCATATTGTGAACTTAAAACATCACCTACAATATCAGGGGTAAAGTAGTCATTATTAAGGTTATTTCACGAATTAAAGGTATTTTATGAATTAAAAAACTTTAATGATATTTTGTTAAGGTGTTTTTTTCAAAAAAAATGTTACGAATTACAAAACTTTATTTAAGTTGTGAATTTTCCCTTTTTATTTTTATTAGGATTGTTTTAATGTTGTTTTCCATAGTTTTTAAATTTAAGTTTTAAGTAAACTTTATAATATATATCATCAATATTTTCATTATAAAATAACTTATTTTATATTTCAATATTTAAATAAAATGTAACATAACAATTCACATAAAATTTTATAAGTCAAACCAGTTACCGACTTTGATTATTCAGAGTCAAGAAATCCCTCAAGTGGAGTTTACTTAGAGCTCCACTATAGTAATACAGAGAAAAGAAATTGTGTCGAAAATGACCAAAAAACAAACCACCAAAGGGACATCATTTTGTCTACTATTCATAAATAATTATAGATAAATCTATTTATTTTTTTACCAGTAAATGTCACGTCCTTTTCTTAGAAAAGGCCCAATGATTTATCTAGAGAAATAGTACCACATATATCCTATCATCACGATGATGACAATAAATTTTGAGGACTAAATTTCAAAAGAAGCAGTTTTTATTTGATGGTATCGTGACTCATGCGGTCATGCCATATGCTACATATGATACAATACTATGCTACTACAACAGTGGTTAGGTGGGATGATAGATTATTGTTCAATATGAAAAAGGAGATATGGCCGTAACATGAGTCCATAGATGTTGGGGTATCATTACGGGAAAGCTATGTAGGCGCTTTATCATTGGACCAGGTTGTAAAATCAATGGATTGTGGGAAGCCACAAAGTTTAAAAAAAAAAAGAAATACATTAAAACTCTGTGTGGTTAGTTGTTTGGTGGAGTGTTCGGACTTCCCCGTAAAAAGTTTGGTTTACAAGCTTTTGATTTAATCTACCTGCAGTTAGTAAATTGTAACTTGACATATGTATTGAATTAGAATATTATTAATTAGTAGGTGTGTGTTCAAAAATGGGGCAATTCGTACAAGGTCACGATTTGTACACAGCGAATAACACCTAAGGGATCGTTCGCCCACAGCTCCAAAAAGCTACTATGAGTAGTTTTTTTTTAATCTACCTTAATCTATTATAACTTGACACATATACATTAGTTTAAAGTTTAACAAATAATCAACTGAACGATACGTCGTGACAAGCAAAAAGTAAAAAAAAGAGATTAATGTGTAGTCGCCAAGGAGTATGGGGCCTAAGGGGGCGTTCGAAAATCGCGAGTAAACGCAGCATATCTTGCGTTTACTTTAATCCCCCTCTGGTTAGCTAATAGGAAGCGGCCAACTACATGTTGGTAAAAAAAAACTCTAATAGAAAGTTGACAAGTGTCAGCTTAATCTACTGAAAAATAAATCATCGACAACGAACGGAACCTAAAATAAAGAAGAAATAATGGAACATACACCAAAATAAAGAGAAGCGGAGGCAAACACTAACATACGCAAACGCACCCAAGTCATCGGTACAACTAAATTAATGATAAAATCCGAAGTGGTCGAAACTATGCAAAAGAAAAGCTAAGCTGAAGAATGTAATTCATCTTCTACATATAGATAACCACAAGTTAAATGGTTTATAAAAGTGTGCGGTAGGAAAAATGATAGAAAAATTATCTTTTTTTTTAATCATCAGTTCCATTAATTCCAAATTCTTCATTACAATCTTATCAACATAGATCTCAGAAGTTAAAGCTATGTTATACCGCAGATTTTTTTAAAATTTTATTTCAATTCTATTCCTAATTTACAAGGAAGTTTATGTCGTTTTGGTTTGTTAGTATATTTAGTTTCTGTAAAGAGGGCCTCTTATTTGGATTCTATTTAGTCAGAAAAAGGAATTGTTAATATATTTTTGCTTCCTTTCCTTATTCACATTATTCCATCCCTCTTTCTATTTTCTATTCTATTTATTTTAAGTTAAGGAATTTTAGTACTCACTCATCAGTTAGGGAAGGGATTTATAATTCCAATTTAATTGTCTCCCTCTCTTCCCTGACAATAACTCACGCCAGTTCTCTCGTCCTCAAAAGAAAACTCCCGCTCTGCAAGGGTCTCCTTCTTCCTCCATATCTCTCTTCCTCCTAACACCTCCAACATGTAAATTAATTAACTAAAATTTTAGTTTCGGTATGAGTGATCCGAATCTGTTAGCCTCGAGTTGTGATTCCAAGTTAATTGTCTTATTTCGTTCCAGTTCTTCGCTCCGTTTCCGACTCCGGTTGTTTTCCAATTTGTTCAAGTGATTGTGATTCCGAATGAAGATTCGGGTAGAGATTGTTGTCGGGTCCGCAGAGATGGCTTTGCATCGGATGTGAGGTAGGTGGTGGATGAATTCGGTGTGTGTATGTTCGACCATGGGACTTTCTGATTTTGTTTGTTGTCCGTATATGTTTATGTGCTCCTCTGATTGTGATGTTTCTGGATTGATTTTGGTTGCTTTTTTATCTGTCAAACCCCGTGGAAATGTGTTTTAGATTGGCTATTTTGCTACTATAAGTTATATATGTTTTGTGGGGATTTATGGCTTGAATCTAGCTGATTTCCGCAATTGAATTTACAGTTTTCGTTGTATCCGAACATGAGTCCAAACATTGAAGTTCGGACATCATGCGCGGGCTGATTTTCTAACTCTCAGCTTACGTCCGAACATGCCAGGTCGGACGCATGTTCGGACCGGTCTTTGTTTTCGCATAACTTCTTCGTTTGAGCTCCATTTTGAATGTTGTTTGCAGCGTTGGATTCCTCTTTTCAAGTACTGTCTGTTTTTATATGTTTTAGCATATATATATACTTTGTTTTGAAAGTCTTTGATAAGCCTTTGAACTCTGATTTGCTCTAAAAGAGTGTTTGAGCATCTACGCTTCTGTTTGGTTTTTTGTGTTTGCTAGTCGGTATATGACTTCTGTTTTGCTAAAGGCTTCTGATCTGTTTGATATGCTTCGGCCCTCCGTTCTATTCTGATTAAGCTTCTGTTTTGGGACCTAGATGTTTAGCTTTTAATGTAACACCCCTCTCAAATAAACACGTAATAGTCACTCACGTTAACAGAAAAATAAAACGCCTTACAGCAGAAGGAGAAACAACGACAATAAAACTTACTCGGTGTCACCTGCCATTACTCACCCATGCGAGTAACGAAGCAGAAACTAAATCCAACACTAAAACAACAACACTACTAAACCGCTGTGACAACGAGATATCTCCTATACATCATACTAAGTCCACATCCATAACAGTCAACAATGAGCATCTACCCAAATCCCAAATACATACAATCGTACCGTCATACATCCACAGACTGATACGTTATACAACTAAATTGCATGTGCAATAATTAAGGTAATCCTAACTACCCTGTGCCCGCACTTCGGCTTCGACGGAGGTCAACAACCTGCACAATAAGTGTAGTCTCAACGATAGACGCTGATATGCCGGGCCTGGACCCTATTGGTCACTTGTCATTTTTAACCATCTTGATATTAGGTTGATTTCATGCTTTACCATTTTACGATATAATAAATACTGTAACAACATGCATGATTATATAACATCCATCCAATCCAAACAGTCATTTATAAATATACACAGCACGGTCACACATCATACAATACAATAGCTTGATCATCCATACGTCGTATGTTAACATCATCACGTATTACAACACTCGGCCCCCGGGCCCTCACATATCATTTGGTTTGGTTAGCAACTGTCGGGCGTCAATTAGGACAACCCGAAATATACTCACTTGGACGGTATCCACGTAACACAAGGTGCTCACTGCCCTGATCATCCGAAGACTCCGGGACTATTTCACTTTGCCTTGTAAAGGCGTCCATTTGGTGGCCAAGGGCCTGGTGCCAACGGTGCACACTCCGCCTATTGACGATCTATCTAGGTTCGTTCAGGATTAACTAGGGTAAACCCGATACGGGATAACCAAGAGATCTTTACGCGCAACCAGCAGCCAGTGACTGTCTGGATTAAGCTACATCATCACATTCATTCACACTCCACTGTAAACTTCATTAGTTAGGTAGTCAGTTACAGTTTTAATTATGGAGAACATCACTTATTTTGTTGGCTGCCCTGTGGGTCTTACGCATGCCTAGAATGATTCTAGGTAGTATTTATGTTCGAGTTGAAGCTCTAGGGACCGACAATGTCGTGTCCCGTCCCTAAGTGTTTTACTTAGGTTATAACTACATACTTGTAATACTTAGCATATTAGGTCAGGCAACAATAATTCCAACCACACGTCTCGCATATGTAGTTTTATATAAGTCGATCTATAGTCGACGTAGTATTAGTCCCGTAGGTCGTTCGTGCATAAATTAATGATGCAGTAACACAAATATCAATCACACACATAATCACATACATACATCCACACAAGTTATTATTTCAAACAAATCCGAGCCCGAGGAATTCCTCAGGACAACTCGGATCAAACCCCTTTACATACCGTACACCGTGTCAAGGTCGCGCAGTGTAGACCGCTAAGCTTTCTCGAGCGCGCACACGTCCGATAGGCGATCTAACAATACGAAGAACGCTATACGTCAATCCCCATGACAGTATGATTCGGTATTTCCGAATACGTCTGTAATCCCGGTACGACGCCCCAGATTTTTAAACTATTACTAATTTACGTATAGTTATCTTAAACATTCCTTACTCGTAGTAAGTATTAATATTCAGTTTAGCAAAGACGTCGGTTTCTATACGAACGTCGTCATTAACGTTTTCTAACATAGGAATTATATTTTCCTACTCGTAGTATTTTATAAGTGCTACGCTTTATATACCTCCGTTCGTTCTCGTATATTTAATTCAACTGTTATATTGCGCGCATTCCATGCAACGTTACTTTACAAGGTATGTTAGATTATTTCTTGATATACCTTATGTTATATAACTTCTCATTTATGTGACAAGTAGTATTCGTGTAAAACCTTATGGCTTAATGGTATATAGTTATACTTTTAAGTTAACATTTATTATTTACCATTATATGGTTTGTAAACCATATTATATTTGCATGTCACTTGCGCCAATGTACATATGTATATATATATATATACCTTGTTCTCTTGATGAAATAAGAAACTTTGCATTATGTACATGTTAATCCTTGTGCATGGTTTATTTAACCATTTCAAAAATCATATAATAACCATAGTGTTATGTCATTGTTCACTATAATTTATATCTTCATTTTTGATTTATGAATGTATGCATGCGCCAGCATGTATAGTTTTATACACTATACTTTTGACCACATATTATTATCTTGTGTTACTCTTATACCATGATACCAACTGGTATGATACTCTTACATGTCGTTTAACCTTATAACATATAGTTTTGGTAATTATATTATTTCCGAACATAGCATATATATAATATATACTTGTACCACTTTTTTTATATAATTCCCGTTAATTACAATATAGCCACATAACTTATACCATGTTATAAATATCTTATTTTATAACACCAAAACTTTATAACAAGATATAACCTATGGTTTTAATATCTCTTTATCCATTATTGCCGAAAAGGCATGTATTTTCCATTTCATTTCCTTTCAAATCCTATACTTTCCAAATATTACAATTTCACCACATTTTCTATAACATACTTAACTTATCATATACTATAACATTTAAATCATATAGTATGTATATACTATGTTTTAAATTTCCGAAACACCAAACAGTCCCTTAAGTTCTATTTGTTTTTGTTTTAACCTTCAATTTTTTTATATTTATTCTTCTACCACAAATCTTATAATATTTTTACATAACATATGTTATATCATCCAAACATTTCAATAATTATAACACATAGTTTTTATATGTTATTTCTTATATACTACCGAACAGCCCATAGTTGTTTGGTATGTGTATTTTTTTCAGCTACAATATTCTCCTTATTTACATAATAACCACATACATTATAACATGTGACATATATAGGTTATATTATATGGTTTCAATATTTATTTTCCATATAACCTATGGTTTTATGTTACTATATTCCAACAGCCCCCCCCCCCCCCAAATTGTTTCTAATCTCCACTTCGGTCACAATCATTTTTTTTCCCTTTAGTTACATTTTGACCTAGATTTATATTATGTATCTTTATATGTCACAAAACTATATATTATACTCTTTTATCAATATACCCACTTATATAACTCCAAAAATTCCCAAATTAATACTTAAGATATAAACCATCATATTAACCAAACTGCACCTCTACTTTTCGGTATTTACATTTTATACCCCATAAGTTTTATAAATTCAACATTCCTCTTATAATGTTAACATAAGTTCATAAATTAATTATTTATGACATTAAATTTGGTCAAACCTCCTAATATGGTCTATATTGACCTAGGTATTTTTTTAGTTTGACCAGAAGTTTGTAGAATCACACTTTGACTCCTATAACTTTCATAAATTACATTTTTGTCCCAAAATTTTATAGGATTCCTAAAATAAGGTTTTAAAGCCTAATTTTCGGCTGATGCCTATAGTTGACCCCAAATTTTATTTAAATTACAATTAAACCCCAAACCATTACGGTAATATTTATTCTTGTTCTAAATTCATTTTAAATCCATTTTTAACTTAATATAATAATTAAATTAAATGGCCTAAAATGCTTGGCCTTGTTACATTAATTAACATTGGATAAAAAAACATATTGCTTACGATTTAATATACAGTTTTCCTTTAATGTTTCCTAAAATCATTTAATTAATTTCCTATGACATTATATATCATCTAAACCTATATTATCAACCCATAAATGTTGTAAAACATTATAGTACATAGTTTAGCTATTTAAGACCATGTTTGGTCTCGGCTTACTTCCCTTGCCCCCATATTTTTATAAACTATGTTTTTGACCCCTAAATTATTTCCTTGACCTTATAGGTCATTAACACATCATATTAACTAACTAAAAATGTTATAAGGTACTTATTAAGTAACTAAGCTGCCTAACCCATCATACCCCACGGCCAACATTTATATGTGACCAACATGTCTCAAATACACTATAATCCTACGGCTTATATTTTTATATAGTCTAATGCCATAGAAAACATATAGTAAAGATGTTAGACACTCTTACATTGTTTTTCCCAGCAACTAATACCTTCCACACAGCCTCCAAGCTCTCGGCTAAAACATGTGCATAAGTTAAATTAGGTTAGTTTTTTTTTCTGAACACAACTAACATATAACCTTGATTAATACATCATTTATATAGTAATTTAACTCACTTTTTCCAAGCCTTAGATGTGGACTTGTTTCCTACGGTTGTGCAGGAATTTTTTTCAAGCTTCCAAGGTGTGTTCACCAGCAGTTCACGCATGGAAAAACAACATACATCAGCCACATATTCCAGCATGTATAACCGGTAGCTAACAGAGCTAAATAGGGTTGTTTTAAGCTAGAAAACTCACGGAATTTATCTTGGTTTAGAGCTGGTTTCAAGGCTTGTTTACGCCTGGTTTTAGAGGGCAAAACAAGGAGTTAATCTGCTGCTTAAACCAGTACATATTGCCGGTGGAAAACGAGAAGAAAATGGTATGGTTTTCCTTACCGTTTTGATCAAGCATGGGGTTCTAATCTGGGTAGTGTTACCACATGAGACATGGGTGTTTTTCCCCCTGTTTTTTTTTTTGCATGAAGAAAACAAGGACTTAAGCTGGGAACTAGAAACACCGGTAGAGTAAGGGAGATACATGGGGAAAAAGAAACTCACCGAGAGCTTGTACAACAAGGGAGATTACTTGGGTTGTTTCTTCTCCAAACTGAGTACTTCCTCGGGTTTTATGTGAGGAAAACGGATAGAAAAACTCAGGGTATGCTAGACATATTACCGATACAACATGAAGGAAATGGGCAGTGGCTGTAGCTCACCGTGAAGGATGAGGATGAGGCTCTATACTTGGGTCTTCTTCTTCACCATGCTGGGTAATTTCTCCTGGTTTTCCCCTCGTACAAGGCAGAAGAAAGAGCTTATATAAAGCTGGGTCTGTTGAAGTATATTATCGGCAACAAGGAGAAGAGAATGAGCTGGGAAACTTCTACATATACACGCATATGTAACCGGTAGAACAACAGGAATAAGATGATGTCCTTTTCCTTACCGAGGTGGTGCAGTAAGGTGATTCTGTTTGGATCTTGCTGCTACATAAACTTGGGCATTTCTCCTCTGACTTTAACGTGAAGAAACAAGTATAAGCTTGGAGAAAGAAAACTGGGAAAGAACGATAATGTAGTAGGAGATGGAATGGAATTTTTTTTTCCTTACCGAGAGCTCGTCCAACCAAGGTAGTTTGCATGGGATTTCTACTGCATGATCCGGGATGTTTCCTCTCTGGTTTTTTACACGAAGAAGGCAGAAGGAAAGCTCACAACAAGCTGGGTATATCCTCTGGCGTTTCTCTATTTTTTTATACGTGAAGAAACAGGAAGAAGGAGCTCAAGAAGACTGGTAATATTACCGGCAATGCAAAAGAGAATGGCATGTTTGTTTACTTTGGAAAAGTTGTGGAGATCACTCTCCTTTCCTATTCTATTACACCGAGAAGCTATTCAACCTCACACACAGACTTGGTTGGTTCGCTGGGTAAGAGAATGAGGATGAGTAAGAGGAGGAAGATGGTGTTATTCTCGGTTTGAAATCAACAGGGATGCCGAAGGAAGAGATGGGCATTTTTTGGAGTTAGGAGTACTCACCTACAACAAGTAGCAGCAAACATGGAAGGAGATGTTTCTCTCGGTTATGGAGCAGCAAACGAAAGAAGAGCACTAAGACGCTTATGTTGGAAAAAGGAAAAAAAGAATCACATTCAGAAAGAAGAAAGGAGCTCGGTAATAATGTAATAGGTATGGGCTTGGGAAGTTTCTTGTCTCTAATGTACTCTTATGCTTGCATGAACTGTCGGTCAAGTTGGGCAGACAGGATGGGTAGGAATAGATGGTTTTGTTTTATGTAATAGTGGTACGGTAGGATAGTAGTAGTACCATAGAGAGGACTGATTGATTTACTTATTATATGATATATATATACATGTCATTAGACTTATATTTATTGTGTGTATTAGGTGGCTTCTGCAGGTACCGCAAGTAGGGTGAGTTAGATAGGCAGCGACAATTGGTGTACAAGTAGGTAGAGGTGGAATTATTAGTTTAGTTATTAAATGTAGTAGGTGTATTAAACTTACTTTAATAAAGTAAGTATAGTGAGTCTCCTATACATATAAATGGAAACGGTAACGTGCCTGTTTACAAGTCTTAAACTGGCGAAATATATATTAGCCAAGGTCAAGGGAATATATTGACCCTAGACTAGATTAAGTGATTAAATGTTACTTTTGCAATATTTGGTTATTATTCACAAAACAATGCCCCTATTTTTGGGTTTATGAAAACTTTCATTTAGACATTTTAATGTGTGGCACATTATGTCACATAAGTATATTTAAGGGTGTTCAAGACCCTAAAATTAAATAGATCCCATTTGGAGGCAATCTCACAAAAATGTACTTTAAGGAAGTTTAGTGTACATTTTGTGTTCCAATGAGTTTATGAGCTTGGTTTCCCTTGGAAATGGTTTTAACGTGTTCATTTATGTGTTATAAGGCTCAGGTTAAAATTTTAGGTCAAACGGAGTTCGTTTGGATATTTAATCACCCTAAAAAGTTAAAGGGTGTAATTCTTGCTTTCTGTTAAACTTTATTGTTTTTAATTTATTTTTAAGGCATGTTTAGGCCTTAATTTAATTGATTATATGTTTAATCGATATTTAATTAATTAGGGGTATTTCATTTAAGCCTTTGATAGTCGGGTCTGGCTGTCCCGTAGCATGCTGCGCAGGAATTCCTTCTGTATTGTTCCTCGGGTTTCCCATTAATTCTCTCTCTTAGGGTTCCCTGGATGTTAGTGACCGACGGGTCCATAGCTGTCTACGGATTCTGTATGAGATCTACAGATCCATAGGGCTTTAGTGTTTGCCATTCTAATGTGTCAGCTGGTGTCTAGGGTCCCACCTCCGTTTTGATTAAGCTTCTGTTATGAACTTCTGTGTTTGTGGTCTACTTTGTTGCAGATTGAGCTTCTGTCTAGTTCGCTCAGTTTCTGTCTCTTTGCTCTGATTTGACAAACGTCTGTCTCTGTACTAATCTACTTCTCCTCTAATTGGGAAAGCTTCATCCTCTGTTTGATTTCTGCTTTGACTTTTGATCTGTTTTGGTTAAGCTATGTATATTTATATGTACATGTGTATGTTCAGTATTAGTTTTGAGCATGCTCAGCTGATGAATTTTATCACCTGCTGAGCTATTGTTTGGCTCACCCCTATTTTCGTCTGATTTGCAGGTTTAAGTTTCTTTTGAAGACTCCGCTCTGCTTTCTGCTTCATCTTTCATTTTGTATTTGTAACTGTGACTTAAAGCCCCTTCAGTTATAAGTTTCCATTTTGTAATTGGTTTCGCTTCCGCTCAGTATGTGTAAGTGTACAGATCATCTTTGTAACCGGTCATTCATTTAATTAAAGTGTACTTTGTTTCGGTTTTGGGTTCCGTGTGTTAGAGCCTTGCGTTTTTAGGTAATAGATACACGGTGTGTAACGTCCCTAACTCCTGGGCTGGTTTTGGGGTCGTTACAAGCCATATGAGCAATCTACAATCAAGAGTCAATGTCTCATGGAGTACTACAAGAGTAGGTATATAACTAATTGAACTAGCTACATTTTTCTAGGATTAGAGA
Source organism: Limonium bicolor (assembly GCA_023374045.1). Classification (NCBI taxonomy): domain Eukaryota; kingdom Viridiplantae; phylum Streptophyta; class Magnoliopsida; order Caryophyllales; family Plumbaginaceae; genus Limonium; species Limonium bicolor. The sequence goes on from CM041776.1 coordinate 469,700,250, forward strand.
GCTAACTTGGGACCCTTAACCTAGTATATAGACTTGACTTACGACTAGCAGGTAGGATGTACGAACATGAAATCAGGGGGCGTTTGTTTCGAGCGGGAAAAACGGAATGGAATCAGGAAAGGGAATGGATAGGAATGGAAAAGAATTCCCTTTGATTTTCCTGATTGTTTGTTTAAAGTGGGGGAATTAAATAAATTTTCGGTCAATGGCCGCTGGTCAATGGTAAACAGCTATCCGCTGCCGGTCAACGGTCACTAATTTCCAGTCAACATTCACCAGTCACCGGTCAATGATCATTAGTCATCGGTCAATGATCATATGTCACCGGTCAACATGTATTGGGGAAAGGGAATCCCATTCCCTAGTATGGGGCGAGGAATCAAGATAGGGGGTTTTGAGGTAGTCCCATTCCCTCCCTTTCCTGAAAATAGAAAAAAACTGGCAAAACAAACAGTAGGAAAGGGAATCCTTTCCTGATTACCCCAAAACAAACGCCCCCTCATTCTTTCTAAGTGGGAAGAATGTAATATTCATTCCATATCGAGATGTAAGTATCGGGTTTAGTGTTTTATAAAAGTGTGTGGTGGATGTAATGGTATAAACTATAAGACTACAATTTTTTTCAGATTAAATAATAATAATATGACCCAGAAGAAACTAATTTAAATTGGTACTTCCACCTATTCTTAATAGATGATTTTTTGTGTCTCTTCACATTTTTTGAAATATAAGATGTTTTGGTTTTTTTGTCCTGTACTTTCCAACTCTGTCCCTCATCTTTTCACTAACAACTCTACTTTTCAATCTACTCCAATTTTTAATGCAAAAAGTAAGGATAAAATTTTCCACTTTATTTCTCCTCATTCTTGTGCCCAAAGCTAGATCATATATTTAGAACAGGAGGAAGTATTTAAAATGGATCAAAAGCCAAGCCCTCGTGACTTGGTCGGTAGAAGAGTGGTATTTTCGAACCAAAGGTCTCGGGTTCAAAACCTAACCCACTTATAAAAAAAATTAAAATGGACCCAAAACTAGTTAAACCGACTAAACATTCACCAGAATATTAGAAGTAGTTTTTTTAAAATAATAAGAAGACTTATATTAATAATGAGAAACTTAGAAACTTAGCAGCATTAGGGAGCAACGAAAGAAGATCCCAAACCAGTTTAAGAACAAACCCCTAAACCAACCAAACCACTTGGCTAAACCAAACCATGCATGAGGTCAACCCGATCTCAAAAGACAATTGCCTATCCAGCTAATTAAAAACACTCCATGCTAAAATGGAAGTGCAAAAGTAGGCCACAGAGTGTCAACAATTCACCAACCCAAATTCATAAAGAATTGCCCAACACAATAACTAAGACCCAAACACTACAAGAAAAACCAGGTCTTACTACTAATATTAACTACCACACATATATTGGTAGCTAATTTCAAAAATCTCTACTAATTTTTGTAATGGTACTAACATAGTGGTGTCTATTGTGCTACAACAATGACAATGGTAGCTAAATTTAAACAGTAGCCAAATTGCTACCGCTTTACAAGACTACTACCATCAGTAGTACCTATTTTTTATTTCATCTTGCTTCTTTTAGTAATAACAATTTCGCTACCAACATTGGTAGCTAAATTAAGGAATTACTACTGTTGGTTGTGGCTAATTCAGTTATGGTAGCTATTGTGCTACTATTTCAACAACAGTAGCAAAAAAATATTATAACTAGTAGCTAAATTGCTACTATGTGGACTATGTCACGATAAACCAAGAGAAGGGATCGGGCCAGTACCGTAGAATTGGACTGTGTCATGGAGCAGAGACCGGGCCAGTACCAAATGGGTCCAAGCAAGGTGCAATGTGGAAGGCAACGGAGGTGAAAGACATATGGCTTAATGCCCAACTTTTCAAAAAAAAAAGCTAAATTGCTACTATGTTAAAAGTTGCTACTACCAAATATATAAGGTAAGTTATGAAATTGCTACTGACACTTGATCATGGTTGCTATTGTGCTACTATTTCAGTGACGGTAGCAAAAATTTTTAACAAGTAGATAAAAATTGTTACTATCTTAAATTATGAAATTGCTACTGACTAATGATGTTAATGAGATTTTAGTTGATATTAGGCTACATTATAAAAATGATAGCTAATATGTTTAGACGGTAGTAAAATTACTATTCTCCTATAATTTAAAACGGGTGATAACCATATGATTCAAAATACAAACTCGTTTATAATTATGAGAGCAAAACTAAATAAATAGATCAGCAACAACTATCTAAATGCCAGATGTTATTTAGAATCTATTAAAAAGCTCGAGGAGAAGTGGATAACAAATCAGCAAAAGCAGCCAGCTAATGGCCCTTGTTGCGAAGAGGTATATATAATCACTTATTGAGGTGCTTTGTTATAACTTCTGTTATCGATAGGGGGTTATGTGCATTTTATTAAGTGGAACACCAATATTCTATTGGATCAGAATGATGGCCGCATGAAAACAAATCTGCTTCATGACAATTGACAATATGTGTGTGTGTTTTTTTTTTCAAGACTTGATTGAAGACCACCACTGAAGATTTAACATATGCCTCTTTTTGTGCATAGCAGTTTCTATATAAACCCAACAAACTCTTATCTCATTTCAGCACTAGCTATCTTGTTCCCAATTAGCTCTCTAACACTCAAGCTCTTACATTCAGTAAAAGAAATAACCAAACACGATCGAGTAAAAAAAAACCCCTCACTGATATGGATGTATGGAATTGCTGTAGTATATGCTTACTGATATTCTTAGGGGAAAAGTGTCTTTTCATCTTGGCTGCCTTAATTGCTTCTTTGATTCCAGTTGTCTGGAAAATTATCAGAACCACGTGTTACTTCTACGAAAGAAGATTATGATGAAAAGGCTGAAGATGCTGCTGACTATGAGGACATTGATGAGCAGTACGAGGGCCCAGAAGTTCAAACATCTACAGAGGAGGATCACCTGTTGCCCAAAAAATACTAGTTATCTACTGCTGTTTTCACAACTGGTCAAGAGCATATGTCTGTCTTTGAAGATGAAAATTATGACGAGGATGGAAAGGAGCATGAAACAGCGCCTAGTTTTAAAAGAACACTAGCTAGCTACAATGGAGTTCGTACAATCCTGGGTTTTGGAAGCACAAGTTAGCCAGTATCGGTGAGCACACTTACCATACAACCATCAAAAACAATATGCTTTCTTTTTATGGCTGAAGAATCCATCAAACATTATGGAAGCTACTTCCATCTCTTTCCTATAGCTACAGATATTATATATATATTGAATTGATTGCAGGCACGCTGTGGGCAACAGCAATGGGAGCATCTCTAGCATATAACTCACGTCCGAGTGCAGCAGCAGTTCTAAAGCCTAGTCTCAGACTCATCCATGCTATAGGATGCATGCTCAAGCACTGACTTTAGCTGTCCTGTCGAGTGCTGCAGAGTACCACTACTAGTCTACTATGACAAGAACTACAGCAATAGTCAGCTAAAATCCAAATAAAAGTGGAAACAAGACAATGCCAAAAAACTAAACACCAAAAACTTGTCTAAGCAAACCCTTCTGCTGTTTTTGGTCTTATCTTTCATGTCTTCACCGACAACAAACATCTCAAATATCAAGAGAAGTTCCACACGGCGATAGTTCAGAGTCAACTAACCATAGCAGGAAAAGTTATGAGGGTTCAAGAGCCCCGATCAACTTATGCCAGGGTCCATAATGATCTGATAGATAGGACAGTTGCCCCCACTCTAATAGAAATTGATGTATATGGTTGCTGTGTGAAACAGCGTGAGAGAATGGAAAAGCTTAACGCTTGTATTTTGTATGTTATTCAATGCGAGAATACAAGGTTGCTGTATACATTACTTATACACATTCTAATGTAGAAACCGATGACTATAATTAAGGAGTATCTAAACAGAATATCTAAACAATTCCTATATTTACAGTACAATATCTTAACTGAATGTGAGCCTAACTAAAGACTACGTGGGCTGGGTATTATGAAGCCCATAATCCCAATACCCCCCCGCAAGCCGTAGGGAAGCAAGATTGCCAAGGCTTGAACTGTGACTGGGACGCATCCCTATGGACTGTAGCTGTTCTTTATACTTGCTGCCCGGGAGGGCCTTTGTCATCATATCAGCTAACTGAGTAGTGGTGGGAGTATAAACGACTTCCACTAGTCCTTGTTGTATCTTCTCACGAACAAAATGACAATCAATCTCGATATGCTTGGTTCGCTCATGGAAAACGGGATTTCGAGCAATGTGAATTGCAGACTGATTGTCACACTTAACGGGTATCGGAGTGATATGAGCAACACCAAGCTCATGTAGAAGACGAGTAAGCCATGTAAGCTCAGCCGTAATACGCCGGAGGGAACGATACTCTGCCTCAGCACTGGAAAGAGAAACATAACCTTGCTTCTTTGTCTTCCATGAAATAGGGCTGGTGCCTAAGAAAATATAGTAGCCAGAAACAGACTTTCTGGTTGGGGCAAGCTGCCCAATCGGAGTCGCAATATGCTAATAGGTTTAACTTGTGACCCGGTTGACTCTGCAGAACAATCCCATAACACAGTGTTCCTTTGATATAACAAAGGGCATGGAGCGCAGCTTGCATGTGAACGTCAGTAGGGCACTGCATGAACTGGCTTAAGACCTGGACAGTGAAACTGATATCTGGTCTAGTGTTAGACAGATAGTTGAGCTTACCAACCAGTTTGCGGTAGACCATGGGGTCATCAAGAGGGTTACCAACGTTGGCCAAAAGCTTTGTACCTACAACCATGGGTCCCTTAGTAGCATGGGAATCCTGACAAGCATATTCGTCAATTAAATCCTGGCAAAATTTTCGTTGAGATAAGACGTACCCATGTGAAGTAGGGATAAACTCTATACAAGGAAATAATGCAAGTTGCCCAGATCCTTAATTTTGAAATTCATATCCAAAGCATGCTTAACGTCATCAATGTCCTGCTGATTACTCCCGACCACCAACATATCATCCACATACACCGCTATGAAGATGACCCCTCCAGGATGCTCCTTGTAAAACAAAGAGTAATCATTCTTGGACTGAGAGAAATTGAGTGTGTGAAGGAAACTGACAAGTTTGGAAAACCACTGGCGAGAAGCTTGGTTAAGACCATACAGTGACTTCTTCAGACGACAAGCTTTATTCGAACCCACAACCTCAAGACCGTGCGGGATCCGCATGTAAACTTCTTCGTCAAGGGTGCCATGTAAAAAGGCATTGTTGACATCCAACTGGTTAATAATCCAGCCCTTATTGAGAGCAACAACAATTAAAGCTCGAATAGTGGTTAACTTGACAACAGGAGAAAAGGTTTCAGTATAATCTAACCCATGGCGTTGGGTAAAACCTTTTGCAACTAACCTCGCCTTGTACCGCTCAAGGGTGCCATCAGATCGTAATCTAACTTTGTACACCCATTTACACCCGATGACTTTCTTTCCTTTAGGCAGGGTGACCACCTCCCAAGTGTCATTCTTTGCCAAAGCTTGAAGCTCATCATCCATCGCTTTCTGCCAGTGAGGATGCTCAGCAGCCTCTCGATAGGTACGAGGCTCTGTCATGTCGACCAGACTTGTCGCCGGGTTGCGAGAGCAATAGAGCGACCAGGCGTGGTATCAGTCAAACTGGTAAGACCCAGCGGAGATCCCTTGCTGCTATACACTCTTTCATCCAACAAATCCTGAAAAACAGTATTACAGACGTAATCATCAAGGTAACCGGGTCGTTGACTGCCCGTTGGGAACGCCGTAGAGGGGTAGAACCAGTACCGGGGTCAATAATAGTAGCCTGATCACCACTGTCACTATCAATAGAATGAGTGACGTCAGAAAGTTGCACATTATGTTCACATGAAGCTTCTTCATTCTCGTCAACAAGCAAGGGTTGTCGAGCATGCATATCAACGTCACTCTCCTTTGGAACATGCACAGTCGAGCGTAAACCATGCTGGAAAGGGAACACAGATTCATGAAACTTAACATCTCGACTAACCTCAACAACACGTGAGTCAATGCCCATGACACGATAACCTTTCTTCTTCGGATCCTGCCCCAGATAGACGCACGCCTCTCCCCGGGGATCAAACTTTCCGCCCTGAGAATGCACGATAGTCTTGTAACATAGACACCCGAAAGGTCTAATTTCCGTGTATACCGGTGGACGGCCAAACAAACTCTCAAAGGTGTCTTCCCATCCAAAGCCTTAGTGGGAAGCCTGTTAATTAGAAAAACTGCATGCAGAATACATTCTCCCCAATAGTCTAAAGGCACACAAGACTGAAAGAAAATAGCCCTGGCAGTTTCAAGCAAATATCTATGCTTTCGTTCTACAACAGCATTTTGTTGAGGCGTGTATGCACATGTAGTTGGTGTAAAATACCTTCTTGTGCATAAAACCTTTTCCCGTCAACAGAACTTCCAAGCTCTTTAGCATTGTCTGTGCGGACGACCTTCACCTTTGCTTCAAACTGACGGTCAACCATTTTGATGAAATTAACAATAGTTTCCCAGCCTCACCCTTTTGCGTAATGAGATGGACCCAAGTGGCCCGTGTAAAATCATCAACAAAACACACAAAATATCGATAACCATTATAAGTAGTATGACGAAATGGACCCCAAACATCAATATGCAATAATTCAAAAGCCTTTTTACTGCGAATAATCGAATGTTCAAATGGTAGTCTCTGAGCTCTAGCTTTGTAACAAACGTCGCAAGCAAAATTAGAAGGAAAATCACTTGTTTTTATTAAGCCCATCTTAACAAGCTTGGGTAAGGGAACATGTCCTAATTTAATGTGGACCGCTTCTGCCGCTGGACTAATTTTGGACAATAAGCCCAACCGACCCGCACTTGGTTGTCCGTCCAGTAGCGCACCGAACTGGGCTTCGTCCAACAATACAGCCCACCAGCATCGGTCCAAGCATCTCAGCCCTCCCTGTCGTACGGCCCTGTACACAACATTGAAGAGAATCAAAAAATAACCGACACGTAAACTGCTCAGTCACCTTCCTTACGAGACGAGGGTTGAATCGGAAATTGGGAACGAACAGCACATCTCGCAAGCAAACTGCGCCGATTCGAACATCCCCTATTCTCTCAATCAACTCAACTGCGGTCCTCCCTCTGGTAAGGTTACTGATCTCTGATGCGGTAATTTTCTCCAGTTCGTGAATAATTCCCTTGCTCCCGACATGTGATCGGTAGCACCCGAATCTACTATCCACTTGCCGTCGAAAGTAGTACTGCAATCCCTCCCCATTAAACAATGTTTACTTGCAAAGTAAAGAGATTCAGTATCTGAGAAATTACAATAGTTGCTTGTTTCTCTGCTTTGGCTCCTATTGTTGCGTTCCGTATAAGCTCTGAAATTTGTGCGAGTTGTTTCGGGTTTAACCCTTCTTCTCTGGTTTCTGGTTCGCCTGGTTGTAATATCTGGGTTTGGTCACTTGCAATATGAGCAAAGCTTTTGCCCCTTCGTGCGAGTATATTATCACGTCCGTGCAACTGGAAACACTCGGTGGCCAAGTGCCCCGTTTTCTTACAGTGACTGCACTTGCGCCGTTGGTAGCACTCCTCGAAACTATGTCCGGTCTTCTTACAGAAGCTACAGGTAAGCTTCTTCCTTTCTGTATCAACCCGTTTAGGGTTTCTGTGGCTCTCACCAATTTCTGGCTTGTGGCTGTAAAATGAAAGTGCATCTTCTTTCGGTGCATCTGTACCCCACTGTTCTTCTTCTTGCTCAACAAGAGAGAAAGCTTTCTCTAGAGATGGGATATCCTTCATTGCTAAGATCTGTCCTCGGATGGACAAAAATTTCCGGTTCAATCCTAACAGAAAGTGGACAAGTCTGCTTTCATCTTTTGCCTTTTTGATTGTATTGTTGACACCACAAGTACAACCAGAACAAGTGCAACCTTGTAATGGCCGAGCTAAGTCAAGTTCTGCCCAAATACGCTTCAGTTTATTATAATAAACTACCACCGTATCTTCTCCTTGCCTAATCTCTGATAGTGTGCGTTCCAGGTTATGAGTCACCGCCAGATTGCTGTGTTCATACCTTTCCTGAAGCGTCTCCCAGATTTCCTTCGGATCATTGCAGTAGCGGACCGTCTCAATAGCACTTGCTTCTAATGCCGTCTTCAGCCAAGACGCAACAAGAGAGTTGGATCTCTCCCAAGCAGAAACATGAAAGGTATCCTCTGCATTCGGTTTCTTAACAGTCCCGGTAACAAAACCGTACTTTTTTTTGGATTTCAACGCAGTGATCATATCACATTTCCAGCCTAAAACCCGGTGCCGTTGAACTTGGGCACCAAACTCAGCCCTGGATTTTCCGCAGCATGAACATAGATTGGGTCGTTAACATCAATCGTGTTGCTGTTGTTGCTACCAGCTCGCAGGCGCCTTCTCTTTCTGGGTGTGCTTCCCATCTGCCATGTCTAGTGTTTAAGCGATAGTAAATTGCTTGTGTTTTGATGTGAATGGAACGTTAAAGAACCTAAGCTCCTGATACCATAATAGAAATTGATGTATATGGTTGCTGTGTGAAACAGCGTGAGAGAATGGAAAAGCTTAACGCTTGTATTTTGTATGTTATTCAATGCGAGAATACAAGGTTGCTGTATACATTACTTATACACATTCTAATGTAGAAACCGATGACTATAATTAAGGAGTATCTAAACAGAATATCTAAACAATTCCTATATTTACAGTACAATATCTTAACTGAATGTGAGCCTAACTAAAGACTATGTGGGCTGGGTGTTATGAAGCCCATTGATCCCATTTTGATCGGCAAACTGATGTTCAATTCTGAAGCCAGTTTTAAACTAGCCTGAAGGAAGCCCTGTTAGTCTTGAACTGACAACAATTAAAGACAGTATAATATTTAACAAGATTTAGATCTAGCTGTTAAAGATAAAATCTTGATTGATAAATCTCACACCTATATAGGGGGAAGAAAGTCTAGGTTATAGTAGTGGGTTTTTTACGCAAAAGAGAAAATCAAATACAAATGTAATTTGCGAGAGTAACAATAAGGATAAATAAGAGAAAATCAGAGGGAAGAGGGAGTGAGAATATAGAGCAATTCAGAGAGAGTTTTGTTGTTGATTTCGTAGTAAGTAACTTGAGTTCAGAACTCAAGTTCGTGTGAGTTATGTCCAGATAGTGGTTCTTGACGTGAGGGTTTGTATTTCGCTTAAATACGTGATTTGTGACCATTGTTATACTTGATTAATAATAAAGGTTCTACCTTATGCTATTCTGGTCTTTCCTTCTTTCTCCCCGTTCGTTCCTCAGTTCTGAACTCAGACCATCGACACCTTCTGAGTTGCAGACTCAAGCACCGACTACTAGGAATCTTCAATTGGTATCAGAGCAAGGTAACCCTAGACGCAGAAGAAACTTCTTCAGGGTTATCGTGATGAATTCCTACTATGTTAAGCCTCCAAAGCTGACGAAGTTCAACTACACCAGTTGGTGCGAACAGATGGAGGATCAATTAATCTCTATTGATCTGCAGTTATGGGACGTAGTGACTGACGGTGACCTGAGCCAAATTGAGAAGGATGGCGTCACCAAAGAAAACCAAGATCCATTTGGAGTGAGAGCGATAATAATGATAAGCAAGAACAGACAAGCTCCGAAGGGTTATCATGTCTTCATTATTATCGATTCACCGCATAGACAGTCTTGGCTTGCGCACTGCTAAGGAGGTTTGGAATTTCTCAAAAAACCGCATATTGCTGGAACATATTCGGTTAAAAGGCTAAGGGTAAACAGCTCAAGAGACAGCTTGATAACTTCAAGATGTTAGACGATGAGACTATATCTGAACCCTGAGAGATTTGACAAAATTGTTTGAGCTCAAAACTGTCGGGGTAGTTCTTGACAATATGTGGTGAACGAAAGATTTCTGGATAGCCTTGAATAGACTGGCTAAATTTAACCACACTTTTGGAGTCCATACAAAGGATTTATCGAGTTGTCTTTCGAAAGCTGGGATCAGAACTGACGGTGTAACGAAGTAAGATGAGAGCCACTGTTACTCAACTAAGGATCTGGCTCTAAACGCACGTGATCCTACCACACAATATCAGAAGATGAGGATTGTGACGTAGATGAGGAAATCACTAAGATTATGAACATCATACAGAGGCTGAGCAGTAGAAAACAAGGTCAAACCCCAAGTAAGTCAAAGAAGGGACAACACATGTTTTAGGTGTAACAACCTGGTCATGTTGTCAAAGATTGTCCTCTCCGCAGAGGAAAATTCTCAGAAGAAGATTAAGAAACAACAGATACAACTGCAGCTGCATGGGGACAGGATTTCTCAGATACAGACTCAGAACCCGGGGAGTGGCGCCAGATGTGTTTTAACGCAATTGCTCACGTAGATGATGACATCAAATACTGAGTATAACACTAAAGGAGAAGGAAATCTGGAAGGATAAACTCTTGAGAGAACAGATATTTATTCATCCAGCTAACCTCTGCACTCTCTAGATAAAATTCTTGAAGAATCAGTATGATACTGAGATTAAAACTCAAGAGCTAAGGTGAAAAGTCTGAGTCAGTCTTCGACTGGAAGCAAAAATCGTGTCATTGAGAGTCAAGATAAGCCAAGAATTAACTTTGTTAGTCCTTGGAAACTAGGAATTTCTCACTCTTCCTTGTTGGGCACAGGAAGAGATAAATCTCTTTTGGATAGTACAAATCGCTAAAAAGAGAATGCGAAACACTCTCAGACATGGTAGCCAAGGCAAATCGAAAGTTAGAACTTCAGACTCCTGCTAATCCAACCTTGGTAACAGGAAGGCGAATCTGAAGCAAATGATGCAGAATAATAACTCAGACAAATGCAGTTTGGGATATAAGTCTGAGACTTCTCTCATCTACGACTGAGAATTACTTACAGACTTTAACTGCGAGACATCAGCCAAGATTTACACTCATGCCGAATTGCCACCAGCTAGGACACAAGGTTAGATGGTGTCCCAAATTGTTGAAAAAACATTGCTTGAAAAATCATCAAGGCAAACTTCATTCAAATCAAAAGATTGCACACTAAAAGTGGGTTCCTATCAATTACTTAAGTCTGAGTCAAACAACTGATATCAACAAGTTTGGGTACCAAAGTCAAGTCGGCCCTACCGGACTCGTCAAGAAGGCACTTCACCTCCTTCAGAATTATCATCTCCTCCCAGTGATCAGACCCTGATGCATCACTACCCCCAATCCATAAGGTTTTATGACTTAATTCTTTTTTGATTTGCAAAAGGGGGAAAGTGGTCTTGTAAACGTACTCTACAACTCAGGGGGAACATTCATCAATTTAAGACTTACAGAGTTTACCAATTAGTCTTGATGTATACAACGTTCAGGGGGAACATTCACCATTTCAAGAAGTTCAAGACTTACAGAGTTTGCCGCATCAAAAAGGGGAAATTGTTGATGTTATTTTGATCGGCAAACTCAGTTCAATACTGAAGCCAGTTTTAAGACTAGCCTGAAGCGAACCCGTTAGTCTTGAACTGACGAACAAGAAGAGATAGAATATTTAACAAGATTTTTCTAGCTGTTAAAGATAAAATCTTGATTGATAAATTCTCACACTCTATATAGGGGAAGAAAGTCTAGGTTATTGTATGTGGGTTTTTTACGCAAAAGAGAAAATCAGAAATACAATGTAATTTGCGAGAGTAACATAAGGATAAATATAGAGAAAATCAGAGGAGAGGAGTGAGATTATAAGTCAATTCAAGAGAGTTTTGCTGTTATTTCGTAGTAAGTAACTTGAGTTCAAGAACTAAGTTACGTGTGAGTTATGTCAAGATAGTGTTCTTGACGTGAGGGTTTGTATTCGCATTAAATACGTGATTGTGTACCATTGTTATACGTGATTATAATAAAGGTTCTACCTTTATGCTATTCTGGTCTTTTCCTTCTTTCTCCCCGTTCGTCCTCAGTTCTGAACTCAGACCATCGACACCCCTTCTGAGTTGCAGACTCAGCACCGACTACTAGGAATCTTCAAGCCCATAATCCCAATACACTCAGTAGCATATTGATGGTGTTACCTTCTTGAAATGGGTTACCTTGAAAAATTAAAAGGCAAGGAATGGACTTCATTCCGTTACTTCATCTATCATCAATTAACTTTACAGTATAATCACATTAGACTGATCTAGACTTGTGCTGTCCAAATTGACCTCTAATTTAATAATGCCAAAGGGTTATATAGCCAAAAACAAAGCTTCAATACGTCACAGGAATTCAGAAGTAGAAACAAATAATCACTCGCCTTAGCAAAAAAGAAAAATAAAAAGTTCAATACTATCAGACAAATGAAATCAATAGAATGCTCTTGATATCATTAAGTATTGGAATAACAAGAGCATATATTGGAATAATCAGTTTATTAGATATATGCAAAGATATTTAGAATATCGTAACAGAGATACTTAGAATATCTTAACAACTTGTATTATTTATTTATCTTTACATATTGTTAGCTAGAATATAGGAGCTAGATTGCTATGTATCTATTTTGTTTACATCGCTTGTAATCTGCTATCAGATACAAAACATCAATGTGAAGTCATAACGTTTACACATTCTTATCAAAACCTATACTTCCAATATAAGTTGTGCTTTGGAAACAGAAGCGTTGAGAATTATCCTATTCGTAGCTCAGGCATCAAGCCTAGGCAACAACTTCTTTCTTCAAGCATTCTCCATCCACAATGTACTTAAATTTAGTAATGGCAAGGCCTCTTCTAACATAAAGCTCTAACAGCAAAACTATCAGCAACATGGATCACGCTAAAGCCAAAACCACTCTATGAAAGCCACAACAACTGTAGACATTAGTAGAATATAGATTTTTGGTAATAACAAAAATCGTTACCAAAAATATAAATGGTTACAAATTTAATTTATTATAATGAAAAAATTCATTACATGTCGTTACAGGTGATGGCGTAACCAAAGATCAATTTATTTATTATAACGACTTTTATTCGTTACTAAAAATTATATCGTTACTAAATATGACTTTGTAACACGTATATCGTTACTGTAGTCTCAATTTTTTTAAATCTTTAATGCTATCTTTCGTATAATTAACAAAATACTAGTCATTAATAACAACTATGATAACGAAGCAAAGAACTCTAAACCCACAAGGAACATGAACCAGAATGCCTTACTACCCACAGGTGTCAGTCCCGTGCAGGCCATCATTTTAAAGGAAATAAAAAAGGCTAACACATCAAGCAAGAGGACTTTGATACAGTGTAGGGGTAGGATCTACCTGAACTTTCCAGACAATGTTTGTCCTTAATTATCATATACCAAACATGTTAGACAATAAAAGTAAAGATATGCATGCATTACACTTATGGATTAAAATATCTCAAACTATTCATAAAACTAGCTAGTAGCACATTAATTTAGTTTAAGTATTACTCTCATAATTCAATGGTGGCCATAATCCCAACACCACCACACACGACACACATGAGAAACCTGAGTGTGTCAGAAACATACTAAGACAAACTAGTGCTAAAGAGCTTCCAAAATAGCTTATCAAATGCTTTCAAAATGAAACTCTTAGTAGTTCTTTTGATAGCTCAAAAGCACAAGAGTATAACATCTAATATGAAAACAGAGACCAAAACCAAACAGACAAACAACTAAAAGAGTATCCAAGTTAAACCTACGTTTCATTAAAACACAACACATAAACCCAAACCCAAGTGGACACTACTGTGGAGGTCGACCACTGGTCCGTACCTCATCCAATAGGCGCTACATCTTCCCAATGACATGGTGCTGGTACGCCTCAACTTGGCGCTGGTACGCCTTAAGCTCCTCGCGAGAGACGATGCCAGACTGTCACTAGTAAAAATCAAATTTTTAGTTACAAAGGTTATGGTAACAATTTAATATTGTTATCATAGTTTTTATTAGTGACAATTTTTGTTACCAAATATAGTACTAAAGACTTAAAAAAAATTGAGACTACAATAACGATATACGTGTTACAATATCATATTTTTAGTAACAATATAACTTTTAGTAACGAATAAAAGTCGTTACAATAAATAAATTGATCTTTGGTTACGCCATCACGTGTAACGACATGTAACGACTTTTGTCATTACAATAAATTAAATTAGTAACGATTTTGATTTTTGGTAATGATTTGTTGTAGTTACCAAAAAATCTATATTCTAGTAGTGTGTGTCAGGGGTAGAGCAGAAACGAGGCAGCTGTAGCAGATTGTTCATTGTGTGCTGATGCCACCGAAGAAGACTCTGTGCTTTGGGCGGGCTGAATCTTCTGCCAGCCATTTGCTGTTATCCCAAAGCTCATCCTTCTGAGTGTGTGTGGACCAATAGTGTCCATGGGAGGACTTGACACCTCTCCCTCTGTGTCAACCCCCACCTTATTAATCCGAGTCTAAATGAAGAAAGGAAAGCCCAAATGTTGTGTGACCTTCTTCTCAATCATATGAATAAGGTGGTTCAACATCATACCAGACATGGAGAGAACAACGTTCGGGTCGGGATCTACCACATAGTCGATCATGAAACAGTCAGTGGCGTTCAGATTTTTGTTGTCCCAAGGCAGTATGTTGTGGCGGAGCAGCGAAATGATGACATGTGTGGATAGGATATTGAATCATATTTGGGGTCATCGTGACCCTTGAATCTGTCCTTGTGAGATTTTTCTTCTTTGTGATGGTCAAGAGTGAATCCAAATCACGTCGGCGGTCACTTGAGGGTCCAGATATCTATGTATGGTGAGCGACAAAAGTCATCTCGAGGGAGATCCAAGAACCTCATGAAGGTATCTTTGGTGATTCAAATTTTGCAACCTCTCACATACGAGATGACCTCGTTTGACATATCAATTGTAGCATTAGCATAAAACTCTATAATGAGCTCGGGGTAGAATTCGTCACCCATAGTCATAATGCATCCCCAACCCAACTCGTTAAAGAGGGGCTATAGGTGAAGGTCGTCGATGATGTTCTGGTCAAACTTTCTCTTCTGAACTATTTATCTACGACGGTCACTATGGAACCATCGTTTGGCATCTTCGTTGACAAAGATGCGTCAATCAATTATGGTTCATTTCGGAGGCCGACACGGACGAGTCCTCTCTCCGTGTTCTGGATGGACAATGCCTGATAAGTGGTGAAATATTGTAAATATAGGGTCTTTAATTACCTTCAATTCCTTCAATTGTTGACCTATTTAACCACTTTATAGAGCATTTTGTTAATATTGATGAACTTATACTCTTTTGGTTACATACAGGTGAAAGCTCATTTGGGCGTGCTTTTGAGACCAAATACACCCTCTAGCCAAGATCCAACATTGTAGGAAGCAAATCGAGAAAGACGGAGCAGTTCAGAAAGCCTTCAGTAGACAAATGACCTTTTGGAGCAGACCGACCCAGATGACTGACCCACGTGGGGCGGTCGGACTTGTCTCCAAGCCTCTGAAATGGACCGACCCACGTGGGTTGGTTGGACACAACCATCAGCCACTGGAATGGACCGACCCAGGGAGACCGACCGACCTGGGTCGGTCGCTACTAAAAATTCTCACGTGCCATCTGTTGTAGAAGGTCGACCTACTCACGGGACCAACCGATGTGGTTCAGCCAAAACACAAAAATTGCAGAAATTGTTGCTTCAAAAACGGAAATCTTTCTCTCTCATTCTCCCATTCTTCGTTCTACACTTCCACAACTCATAGAGGAGAGAGAGAGAGGAAGAATAAGAAGAAAAAGCTCATCTTCCCTAAGCGTTCCTGAAATACCCCGAACTTAAACATAAGGATTAAAATTAATCTAATACGTATTTAAGGGCCTAAGGGTACCTAATTAATATTGGTAAGGAAAAATAAATCCAAAAGAAATAAAGAAACGCTTAAAAGGGCGAAAAACGCTAAATAAGTGTTAAATGACCATAGGAGGTATGAGACCTCGGTTAGCGTATTATATGGATTCCAAAGGTTTAATAAGACCTAAATAATATATGGGAACAACTCCCGAAGAAAACGGATCCAAATAATGTATTAAAACGCTAATAGAGCTTTAACGCACGTTTTTCGAGAAAACCCGAAAACATGATTTTAAGTGGTCAAACGAACCCGTAAAAATTATAAATCATTAAATAAATATTATTAAGCATTTATGGAAGCTTAATAACCAATAAAAAATAAAGAAACGAGAAAATTCCGGAAAACGGGCCCGGTTAGTGTAAGGGGGCCGGTTTTAAAGGGTTAAATAATCCCTCACACACACACATGTAACTAGTTAACAAATAAGTAAATCATAAAGCAAAAAGTAAAAGTACAAAAAGCAAAATAACTCTCTCTCACCTCTCATTCCCACCTTCCCTCTTCTCTCTCCCATTCTCTCCCTCTCTCACTCACCGTCTTCCTCCTCCCTCTCTCTGCTGAGTGCGATTTTGGAGCTTCTCCAGCAACAACAATGGCTTCTCCCCTTTCTCCACATGCTCCATCCTCATGTAAGCTCCAAATGTAAAAATAATTACATATTTGTAATCCCCTCATCATCTCCTCTACATTTCCCTCTTTTCAAAATAGAAAAGGATGAGTTTCATCTCCATGGGTTTTCCCATTTGAAGAGAAAAGCACACCATTATGGAGCTTGGAGTCTCCTCTTTCCAACAAGGTAAATATCCCCATGAAAACCTTAAGTTTTCCTCATCTCCTTTGGTAGCCAATTTTTGGGCTCTTTGTAATGCCTTGTTTCCTCTCTCTCTCACCTTGTTTTTCCTCTTGTTTTGGAGCTTTGTTTCAACCCTCCAGTGGTGGTGAGAACACCTTCTTGAACCAAGGGCTAAAACCCCTCCTAAAAGCTTCAAAAGGTAAACCCTAGAAATTTGTTTAAAACATCTCAATGAGTAAGTATAAATCTAAGGGCTAGTATATTAATTATACTTGTTTTGTATGCTTTGGGTGATGGGAATGGAGTTTGGCAACTCCATTCCCCACAAAATCGAATTGTACAAGGAGAGAAGAGGAGAAGTGGAAAAGGAATGAAGGAATTTAAAAGCTCAAGGTAAGAGCTCCTTTCTAATGGTAAGTTCTAATTGCATTAGAGTAATGGGAATGGGTGAACTAATTAAGGAACCCAAAATAATGTATTAGTAATGTCATTTTGGAAGTTTGAGTATTTGTGAATTAGTATGTGGTTTGTAGGCCTTGGAGCCAAGTATGTTGTGTATGAGTATTAGTATTGATGTTTGATGGAGTATTGGTGTATTGGGATGGATTTATATTGTGTTGATTGCTGGTAGGACCCTTGTAAGGGTATGGCTAGATTAGGAATGAATTTGGTGAGAATGGTATGTGTGGCCAAGTAAGAAAAGTAGAGGAACTATGGCGAAATTTTGGTAGGAATATGTATATGTATGGATGACTTGGTGAATGGGAAAACCAAGGTGTGTATTGGAGTTAGTAGAGGTGTTTAATGACTATGGAGTAGTAGTTGTGGTAAGAGAATGAAAGGATATAAAATCTGTAGCAAAAATGTTGAATGGCATTGGAGAAACTAGGAGGATTTATGTACTTGACCTTGGGAGTGAGTGTTGGACTTGAAGAGGAGAGGCAATGCATTGTAGGCATTGGAAATGGCATTAGGAGAGGAAATTATGTATGGAGGAGGTGGGAACCAAAATCTATAGCAAGGAGGTATTAAATTGCATTGTAGAACTAAGAAGAAATGTGTGCAAGATTTGGTAAGAGGAGAGTTGGACTTGGGTATAGGTAATGTAATGGCTTGGAAGTGTATTTGGGATGCTAGTAATGGTATTGGTAGTAGAAGTATTGGATATGAGCATTGAACTAAAATCTGTAGCATAAGTGTAACAAAAACTGTTACAAGTGTTGGAAGAGAAGTGAGGGAATTGTGTAAGTTGTTTGATGGATTTAGTAATGGATTTGGTGGATGAATTAAGGTGATTTAGAATGTTTAAATAGTACTAAAACATGTTAGGATGTATGTAGGAAGATTGGGGAAGCAATGGGTGAAAATGGGAAAGAAAAATAGGTCTGTAGCAATGTCCTGCTACCGTCCGACCCCAGCCTGGATCGGACGCTGGGTCGGACATGTCTTAAGCAACGAAAATAAATCTTTCTGGAATGGTCCGACCCAGGGCCGTGAGTCGGACATGGGTCGGACATGCAAAAATTATGTTGTCGAAGTTTCTGACTCCGTCCGACCCAGAGGGGGAGTCGGACATGGGTCGGACAGGGCTTGGACAACAGACCCGAAACAATCTGGAATGGTCCGACCCAGAGGTGTATGGGTCGGACGGAATAGTGCTGGGTCGGACAAGGAGAATTTCAGAGGATGAGAATCTACTGGAATGGTCCGACCCAGGGCTTGGGTCGGACGCTGGTCGGACGACCCATAACTTACAAAAAAAACGATAGGATTATAACTAGTATATATATATATATATATATTATATGTACACCCCCTATACACATGTATATATATGTAAGTAAACCATGGATAAGTAATGAAAAGAAAGTAAATGAAATATAAGTGTAAAGAATGTAAAGACTTAGTAAGTATGAATTAGGGAATGTAAGAGTAATCGAATTGAGTTCATGATAGTTAGAGTAATCATTCGATTATATGTATATCATAGGAACTTGATTTGTGAACACCGGAGGAACGTTGGGATACAAGTACAACGGTGAAAGGTATGATTTCTTCATGCCCTGTATCCTAATCTGGTTACCCCGATTTGTGTGCTTATTTGATCACCTAATAAGATAAATGCATGAATCGGACTATATATTGCACTTACCTGTGCTTGTTTACATTGTTCTTGATATTTGTCTTGAACAACAGTTTGTATAATTCATGAAACATATGAATGATGATGATGTGTATTGTATTTTGTAGTGTACTTGTATGTCGCACTGTATTTTGTATGGATGTGTAGATGAGCTTTGTATTGTATTATTGTGGCTTGAATGAATGACTTCTGCTAATTCCTAACTACCTAACTCCTAACTTAAGTGAGTAAACCGGAATGAGTAGAAGTCCGATATAGCTTCGGCCACGTGTGAGGATGCGGAGTCTCAAGAGGTTGGCTGCAATTCCTGACTCTTAAACTGGTCCGCGGCCCAAATCCCTTAAATGGGTAGCATCCCGGATTGGTGAGTCAAGTAAATCCCGGAGGTGGGACGGAGTAGTCCCCAGGGCCGGAGGTCCCGACGACTTAACTTGAGTAAGAGTAAGAGTAAGTAAGTATGGATCCGTAAGTATGTATGAGTATGAGTATGTATGCGTATGTATGAAGTAACGAGTAAAGGAGTAATCTCCACCCGATTAACCCGGGTGGACCAATGAAGCTAACAAGTATTGCTTATCGTGTATGTAATGTGTATGTGTAAATCGGAAGAAGGTAAGTATGTATTGGATGGTTGGATTGTATTCCTTGGATGAAATGAAGTGTATGTATGTATGCTTGCGTAAGTATTATTGTATTGTGTGTAAGAGTATGTATGCATGTATGTTTGTATGAAAATGAACTGCATGTATTCGACCAAGTGGTCGGCGTACCCTCACTAGTACGCGGGGTATGCGGTTATCATGCGCAGCGAAAGCTGACCCCCTAGGGGGAATGTTTTTAGTGTGCAGGTACCCGAAGCGGATGTGGTCAAGGTAAGAGACCGGCGGCACACCCTAGTACTTAGAAAGTGAGTAGTTGTGAGGAATGGGTAGATGTGGACTCTTAGTGAGTATGTATGGACTTGGAAGGGATATTATATTGTATAAGGATCCTAGTAGACTCGGTTAAGTATATTGTATTGTATGAATTATGGAGGAGTAAGTATTGAATGGAGCATTGTTGTATTCGATTGATGAATGGAGTATGTATTATAGATTTGTAATACTCGGGATTCTGGTCCATCAGACCGATGCTGTATGTAGAAGTAGCAGCCTTGTTAGTCACGTGGGTGACTAACGGCATTGTATCACCCACTGTATGTAAGTATGTATCCGCTGCGTGTATCTGACGTGTAAGGAGATTGGACGGTAAGCATTGGATTAATGGTAGGGGTGTTACAAAAAGTGGTATCAGAGCGAAGTATCGCTCTGATGACTGGAAATACCGAGTTTAGGAAATACCGAGTTAGGAATTAGAAGCTTAGGGCTAAGGGCTGAGTGTTAGCATTAGAGATATGCTAGTTAGGAACTACCGATGAGTACCGGATACCTACAATACCAGTCCCGCCCGCCGCAAACCCCACTGTATAACTTGGGAAAGGACGCCAGAGAGAAGAAAAGCCTTCTCATACTCGGGGAAACCCGATCTGGCAGTTGTGAAGCAACCACACAGTAAAGAACCGATATGGTAAATTCCAAGAACTGGAAGTCCCGGAGATGGATCCCGGTTGAACAACAATACCCACAGTCAATAGCGGGTGAACGAGCACTCCAACCACGAGGAGGCTGCAACCTACAACAGTATGGGGCGACGTGCTTAGCAGTCGCGAGACCTAGCTAACCACCAACCAGCGGTAGGAAGGAAGCACTAACCGTGCAACGGAATGAAAAAGGGAGCAGTACGGGACCCGAGACACAAGTCTACGGATAGCAATACTTGAATAATACCACCAACGGTATGCTAGCCGACTAAGGACATAGTCGGAAGCGGTTAACTCCAAAATATAATGCCATTAAGGTTGCAATACCTGGCCAATATAGCTCAGACAACTACAAGAACAACCATGAGATACAATCCAATAGGACTACAAGCGTAGTACCTAAACGGGAAATGCTCAGTAACCACCACAAATGTGTGGGAACGAGCCACAAGGAACGACACTAAAACCAAATAGAACGGGAACCTCCAGGAGTGGAGAAGTACCCCGATCTACGACAGCCATGTCTAGACCACCAAGAAGCTACCTAAAGGAGCGAGTATACCAATTGTAGATCAATAGATCAAGGGAAGAGTCAACAAGACTATCAAATGCGAGTGGAAACCATACCGTGATCGGTATAGGATTACTCAAAACCACCAGTACCACGCACTTGCCATGGCAAGTGCAGTAAGAACATGAATAGGTGAAGGAGCACTAACACGCCACAGGTACATAGTAATGTACCGTGACAGCGATGAAGCGACTACAGGAATAAACATCCTAAAACAGGAGGAATGAAACCATGGAAGGTCTGACGGCCTGACCACTGCATTTAGAACACGCCAGTCAGCGGGAAGCTGGACTGATCAAGATTCGAACATGGCTATGCCATGTAGGACTTCTTCCAACACCGAACTGTTATTTTTTTCAACCAAGTTTCTTTCAAACCACAAACTTTCTTTTAAACCTTGGATTTAAAAACCAACCAACAAAATCACGGTGAGTATCATAGAACGATACAAGAGGAGTTGGCAACAAATACTTCACCTAGGCGTGTGACGAACACTACGAGTGTACCCAATTACGGGATGTGGGACAACCGCACTCCGAAGGAGCTTGCGGGCCTGACATATAGTTGGATAAGTGGTAACGTATCAACAAGGTACCCCACGTATGTATACATGTAGTGTGCGACACACAGGAAGTAGTCAAATCCGTTCTACGGACCATGAGTGAGTTCAAATCAGAACAACTGGACACCTCAGACGATCAAGTATAAAGGAACTCAGAGAATCCATTTGAAGATGAGGAATAAAGACTAGGAAGTGCAAAAGGGCACATACTAGTAAGTATAGACTTTGGATATGTCTCAAATAATCCAAGCAACTACCTGACAGCTGGATGAATACCCAGCCTAAACACATTAAGGCGAATGCCTAACGTGAACCTAACAATGCTCAACAACGGGGCGGAATTCCCAAGAGCAACCCCAAGATTACCACAAGTATACCCCATCATTGAAGGGGATATCAAACCTAGTCTTAGGCACTAGGAGCAAGTGTAAACAGTCTACCCAAGAACGGGAGACGTTATAAACCAAAAGGGACGACTCAAGTACGATACCACAAGACGGTACAGTGGACAACATATCATAAACGTTAGCCGGATGTAACGACATGATTCAACAGCACTCTGGAGCAATCCTTGAAGGGTGTCTGAATTGCAACAGTCGAACAAAGCGTCAAGACAAAATACAGGAGCTGGAACGAACACTCGGTTAAGACACCGAAGGGATTTCACTTAACAGGAAATGCCCTAAATTACTAGGGGGCACTAATTAACACCAGAGGGCCTAAAGGGTCTCCTATGAACGGAAGCGTGATGTCACGACTTACCATGGAGCCCAATAATATCTCAACCTATGACGGTATACATGGCATGGAAACATATATAAGCAGTTGCAAAGAGCATAGCTTGCAGCAATATGGCCCTAAAGCCACAAACTGATGAGTTGTACCCTTAAACGGTTGCAAAACCCACACCGTTGGTAACAAGACTTGCAAGGGGATTGCCTCATACGACAAGAAATCAACAACTGGACCATAAATTCAAACCCAACATCCTGAGTGGCTTGGAGTAATGGCCAACTCAATGTCACTGTCACTAGAGCATCAGCCTAGTATAAGTTGACAGAGTTCTTAATTACCTACCGCCATGCCTTCTGTAGCAATGGTAGCATAGAGGCATGAGAATCATGATAATGCCACGATTGGCCTAGTCCACACTTGGACACTACGAGAAACCCAAGGGAAGGTACCCCTCGTAACCGAAGACCACTAATGCGGTGATGATGTGAACCCTTAGAAAGGCTTCCATCTACTATAACAATAAAACCACGCAATAGATATTGCCAAGGGATGATGGGATAAGGAAATGAGATCTCCAAACCATTACGACTTAAGGAGTAAGCATACTCCATATACACCCAAACATGTGGTGGACCATTGCGTAAACACCAACATAGCAAACCTTGTTATTAGACCTATGAGTGGAGACAACCCCTCAACAAGAACTTTCACTTGTCAGTGATAGAATACCCTCCAATTGGAGAACGGGACCAGAAAACCCTTGAAGTTTCGTGGGATGTCCTGGTAATATACATACAAGCAAAACTACACAGCTAGAGCCTAAACCAATGCTCATCACTGAAAGGCAATAATTATCAAAGCAATTAATGTGAACACACATTGAACATCACGAATGACTAACGCTCAAGAGAGCTTATAACCCGATGAGTTATCTCACCCTTGGTCAACCAAGATACTTGGTAAACCGTATCATAAATGATGATAGAATGTGAGGTAAGTTAACCTACACATAAAACCTAAGTGGAATAAGACATCTCCACATTGGGAAGATAATAAGATTGCCGTATGCTACGACAACCGCCATACACACAAACACAGGAACTCCTAGTGTATTTACACCATAAGGAAATGGTGCCAATGACAATGTCACTAAGTAAAAAGGAACTACCACAGTAACAGAAACAGTAAAAGCAATGTTGTACAATGAGTAAGAATACGGTGCGCAACAGGCGACCGCTATGAGGAAGTAGTTAAGCAATGACATGGAGTATAAGTATGAGATGACGCACAGAAATATTCTTTCCTATCACATAAGTGACTTACTGTCAAGCGTTACACCTCTGCACTCTGTATGACTGAGTGTTTTGGCATTGCACTTGTTCAGCTAAGGATCTAATGAGATGACTAGGGATATGGAGAATGTAAACCGTAGTAAATCTTTCCTTTCACCACGAACATGGCACTAGTCAATTGAGCAAGCTTAGCAACAAACCGTGCGGCCTAAGGCCAAAGAAGCACGAAGAGTGTACAACACACTAACAATCACAAGATGTGAATTCCATTGGAGTAAAAGGTGAAAGGAGACACATCAAAGTCACTAGGACCGACGCATAGAAATGCAAGGTCATACAAGTAAAGAACACTTGTACTGACCAGGAGAACTGGTATAATTCAGAAGCTATTGACAACAGAGGAAGTACTACAACTAAGTAGTGACTTAACCTCGCCCGACAATAAGTCGGAGGAGCTTAATGAATAATCGTGGAAGCATAAATAGCATGTAGTAGATTACCAGAGAGCTGGTTATAAATCTTAAACTCGTTGAGTTCAAACACGGTAAAAGAATACCGCATTTGTTTAGTAAACCTTATTCCCATAATCGACGGAGTAGAAGGTGATGTATAGCACATTAAGGATAACAAGAAGGGTGAAAACCCGAGTTATCAGGGTCGCGCAGCAGAAGCTAGTGGGCCCTAGCTAGGAGATTGATGTACCCAGTGAGCATAATACAATGGCTATTAATGCCTTGAAGCCGATTAGGCTAGAATCAAATTAAAATGAGTTAAATAAACTCATATAGGAACTCTTGGTGCAAAGACTAAACCATTGGTATGGTTAAGATCCCTTTGACCAGAGCATATTGTATAGTATACGATAGTGAAGCTAAACGCTTCAGTTGACCAGACTGATTAAACCAAAGTTTAATAATAATAAAATATGGTAGATTACGTGGGCGTAATCCCTTTTAAGGGGGGTAGAGCGAAAACCGCTTAATGCAAGTTTTATAAATAAAACACATAAAACTATAATGTGCATAGCACAAACGAGAATCTATCCGATGAGTGGGTACTTATGTTATATAAACATACGTATTCATTCATAGTGAAATTGTGGTAACTAAGCATTAGACATGCAAATACCATAGGGCGAATATACCCGATCTTGTAACCCAGCGTAAGAGTATTAGTAAAGAAGAGTAATGAGTAGTGGACGGAGCTCCACAAGTATTGTAACCTTTGAAGAAGTAGTACGAAATGAATGAGGATAGTAGATGAATGAAGTTATGAGTAGTGGAATCGTAAGTAAAATATTTGAAACAATTGAAGGCAACTAAATCCTATAAGTGTAGTATTCCTTAGTTAGGATATAGGAGATGATGGTGAGTAATGGATGGAAGTAGTGAAGGTTGATGAAATGAGCATTAGGATTGAACCATGGAGTAAAGCATTTGGGAAGTAGAGTGAGGACGATTGATGGACGGATTCCATCCTTTGGAGATGTATGAATTCGTAATTACGACTAGAAAGAGTAAAAGATAGAAAATGAAACAATTAAATTATTTGTTTGATTGAATCTGATGTGGGAAGTCGAACTTGATCCTGATCAGATCAAGGGAAACCGAACACAAATTGGAGTGGAAAGATAGTTCAACACTGATGCTGATCACATCAGGGTCGAATGACTCTTGAAGCTCCCCTCAAGTGGTCACAAGAATCACACATAGGATAGAAGTAATGAATATAAATTGGAATATGGAGTTGTATGTTTTAGAAATTTTTAATTGGTAGTGGTGGAAGAATTTCCTTTGGTATGGAGAATGAGGATGTGTCAGAAGTGGGTACCGAAGAAGATAGTAAGGTAGTATGTGGAATTATTCCAAGGGCAGCGGGACATAGAGGAGTCCCGTGTCTAGATGACCTGAGCGCCTGCGGGATTGTATGTCTATTGCATTGCTTTGGGAATAGCTCTGCATTGTATGTATGTATAAGTTGGTAATGAGGAACCGGATGGTCGGTAGTAATGTGGATTGGAGTAACTATAGTACATTGGTATGGTATGGTATGTAGAGACCCTGAGTAATGGATTTGGGAATTGTAAGGAGGAAGAAGGTATGGCTTTGGTATTAGACACGTAAGAATGAGTAAGCATTGTAAACCCATACCTCGAACAACTTTGAGGACAAAGTTCCTAAGGGGGGTAGATTGAAATACCCCGAACTTAAACATAAGGATTAAAATTAATCTAATACGTATTTAAGGGCTAAGGGTACCTAATTAATATTGGTAAGGAAAAATAAATCCAAAAGAAATAAAGAAACGCTTAAAAGGCGAAAAACGCTAAATAAGCGTTAAATGACCATAGGAGGTATGAGACCTCGGTTAGCGTATTATATGGGTTCTAAAGGTTTAATAAGACCTAAATAATATATGGGAACAACTCCCGAAGAAAACGGATCCAAATATGTATTAAAACGCTAATAGAGCTTTAACGCACGTTTTTCAAGAAAACCCGAAAATGTGATTTTAAGTGGTCAAACGAACCCGTAAAAATTATAAATCATTAAATAAATATTATTAAGCATTTATGGAAGCTTAATAACCAATAAAAATAAAGAAACGAGAAAATTCCGGAAAACGGGCCCGGTTAGTGACAGTACCTAAACCGGGTAAATAACGAGCATTTTCTGTAAAAGAGGAAAAACGCTCCAGCTGGTATACTGTAAGGGGGCCGGTTTTTAAAGGGTTAAATAATCCCTCACACACACACATGTAACTAGTTAACAAATAAGTAAATCATAAAGCAAAAAGTAAAAGTACAAAAAGCAAAATAACTCTCTCTCACCTCTCATTCCCACCTTTCCCTCTTCTCTCTCCCATTCTCCCTCTCTCACCGTCTTCCTCCTCCCTCTCTCTGCTGAGTGCGATTTTGAGCTTCTCCAGCAACAACAATGGCTTCTCCCCTTTCTCCACATGCTCCATCCTCATGTAAGCTCCAAATGTAAAAATAATTACATATTTGTAATCCCCTCATTCTCCTCTACATTTCCCTCTTTTCAAAATTCGAAAAGGATGAGTTTCATCTCCATGGGTTTTCCCCATTTGAAGAGAAAAGCACACCATTATGGAGCTTGGAGTCTCCTCTTTCCAACAAGGTAAATATCCCCATGAAAACCTTAAGTTTTCCTCATCTCCTTTGGTAGCCAATTTTTGGGCTCTTTGTAATGCCTTGTTCCTCTCTCTCTCACCTTGTTTTTCCTCTTGTTTTGGAGCTTTGTTTCAACCCTCCAGTGGTGGTGAGAACACCTTCTTGAACCAAGGGCTAAAACCCCTCCTAAAAGCTTCAAAGGTAAACCCTAGAAATTTGTTTAAAACATCTCAATGAGTTAGTATAAATCTAAGGGCTGCTATATTAATTATACTTGTTTTGTATGCTTTGGGTGATGGGAATGGAGTTTGGCAACTCCATTCCCCACAAAATCGAATTGTACAAGGAAGAGAAGAGGAGAAGTGGAAAAGGAATGAAGGAATTTAAAAGCTCAAGGTAAGAGCTCCTTCCTAATGGTAAGTTCTAATTGCATTAGAGTAATGGGAATGGGTGAACTAATTAAGGAACCCAAAATAATGTATTAGTAATGTCATTTTGGAAGTTTGAGTATTTGTGAATTAGTATGTGGTTTGTAGGCCTTGGAGCCAAGTATGTTGTGTATGAGTATTAGTATTGATGTTTGATGGAGTATTGGTGTATTGGGATGGATTTATATTGTGTTGATTGCTGGTAGGACCCTTGTAAGGGTATGACTAGATTAGGAATGAATTTGGTGAGAATTGGTATGTGTGGCCAAGTAAGAAAAGTAGAGGAACTATGGCGAAATTTAGGTAGGAATATGTATATGTATGGATGACTTGGTGAATGGGAAAACCAAGGTGTGTATTGGAGTTAGTAGAGGTGTTTAATGACTATGGAGTAGTAGTTGTGGTAAGAGAATGAAAGGATATAAAATCTGTAGCAAAAATTGTTGAATGGCATTGGAGAAACTAGGAGGATTTATGTACTTGACCTTGGGAGTGAGTGTTGGACTTGAAGAGGAGAGGCAATGCATTGTAGGCATTGGAAATGGCATTAGGAGAGGAAATTATGTATGGAGGAGGTGGGAACCAAAATCTGTAGCAAGGAGGTATTAAATTGCATTAGAACTAAGAAGAAATTGTGTGCAAGATTTGGTAAGAGGAGAGTTGGACTTGGGTATAGGTAATGTAATGGCTTGGAAGTGTATTTGGGATGCTAGTAATGGTATTGGTAGTAGAAGTATTGGATATGAGCATTGAACTCTAAAATCTGTAGCATAAGTGTAACAAAAACTGTTACAAGTGTTGGAAGAGAAGTGAGGGAATTATGTAAGTTGTTTGATGGATTTAGTAATGGATTTGGAGGATGAATTAAGGTGATTTAGAATGTTTAAATAGTACTAAAACATGTTAGGATGTATGTAGGAAGATTGGGGAAGCAATGGGTGAAAATGGGAAAGAAAAATAAGGTCTGTAGCAATGTCCTGCTACCGTCCGACCCACAGCCTGGATCAGACGCTGGGTCGGACATGTCTTAAGCAACGAAAATAAATCTTTCTGGAATGGTCCGACCCAGGGCCGTGAGTCGGACATGGGTCGGACATGCAAAAATTATGTTGTCGAAGTTTCTGACTCCGTCCGACCCAGAGGGGGAGTCGGACATGGGTTGGACAGGGCTTGGACAACAGACCCGAAACAATCTGGAATGGTCCGACCCAGAGGTGTATGGGTCGGACGGAATAGTGCTGGGTCAGACAAGGAGAATTTCAGAGGACGAGAATGTACTGGAATGGTCCGACCCAGGGCTTGGGTCGGACGCTGGGTCGGACGACCCATAACTTACAAAAAAAACGATAGGATTATAACTAGTATATATATATATATGTATATGTACACCCACCTATACACATGTATATATATGTAAGTAAACCATGGATAAGTAATGAAAAGAAAGTAAATGAAATATAAGTGTAAAGAATGTAAAGACTTAGTAAGTATGAATTAGGGAATGTAAGAGTAATCGAATTGAGTTCATGATAGTTAGAGTAATCATTCGATTATATGTATATCATAGGAACTTGATTTGTGAACACCGGAGGAACGTTGGGATACAAGTACAATGGTGAAAGGTATGATTTCTTCATGCCCTGTATCCTAATCTGGTTACCCCGATTTGTGTGCTTATTTGATCACCTAATAAGATAAATGCACGAATCGGACTATATTGCACTTACTTGTGCTTGTTTACATTGTTCTTGATATTTGTCTTGAACAATAGTTTGTATAATTCATGAAACATATGAATGATGATGATGTGTATTGTATTTTGTAGTGTACTTGTATGTCGCACTGTATTTTGTATGGATGTGTAGATGAGCTTTGTATTGTTATTGTGGCTTGAATGAATGACTTCTGCTAATTCCTAACTACCTAACTCCTAACTTAAGTAAGTAAACCGGAATGAGTAGAAGTTCGATATAGCTTCGGCCACGCGTGAGGATGCGGAGTCACAAGAGGTTGGCTGCAATTCCTGACTCTTAAACTGGTCCGCGGCCCAAATCCCTTAAATGGGTAGCATCCCGGATTGGTGAGTCAAGTAAATCCCGGAGGTGGGACGGAGTAGTCCCCAGGGCCGGAGGTCCCAACGACTTAACTTGAGTAAGAGTAAGAGTAAGTAAGTATGGATCCGTAAGTATGTATGAGTATGAGTATGTATGCGTATGTATGAAGTAACGAGTAAAGGAGTAATCTCCACTCGATTAACCCGGGTGGACCAATGAAGCTAACAAGTATTGCTTATCATGTATGTAATGTGTATGTGTAAATCGGAAGAAGGTAAGTATGTATTGGATGGTTGGATTGTAGTCCTTGGATGAAATGAAGTGTATGTATGTATGCTTGCGTAAGTATTATTGTATTGTGTGTAAGAGCATGTATGCATGTATGCATGTATGTTTGTATGAAAATGAACTGCATGTATTCGACCAAGTGGTCGGCGTACCCTCACTAGTACGCGGGGTATGCGGTTATCATGCGCAGCGAAAGCTGACCCCCTAGGGGGAACATTTTTAGTGTGCAGGTACCCGAAGCGGATGTGGTCAAGGTAAGAGACCAGCGGCACACCCTAGTACTTAGAAAGTGAGTAGTTGTGAGGAATGGGTAGATGTGGACTCTTAGTGAGTATGTATGGACTTGGAAGGGATATTATAATTGTATAAGGATCCTAGTAGACTCGGTTAAGTATATTGTATTGTATGAATTATGGAGGAGTAAGTATTGAATGGAGCATTGTTGTATTCGATTGATGAATGGAGTATGTATTATAGATGTGTAATACTCGGGATTCCGGTCCATCAGACCGATGCTGTATGTAGAAGTAGCAGCCTTGTTAGTCACGTGGGTGACTAACGACATTGTATCACCCACTATATGTAAGTATGTATCCGCTGCGTGTATCTGACGTGTAAGGAGATTGGACGGTAAGCATTGGATTAATGGTAGGGGTGTTACAGTTCCACCATCTCTAATGGCTTCCACTCTTTATTACTCTTCTCTTCTCCATGTTTGAGTAGTTCTCATTTGTGCTCTAGGATGGGATTTTAACCTTAAATGTTCCAATGTAGCTTGTAAACTTACCTCATTTATTATAGTTGGGTTATCTCCATTAAAGCTTCATTAATGTCTAGGATTGATCACTTATGGCATTTATTACAATTTCTTGTGAAATTAGGGTTTGAGCTAGAAATTAGAAATTTGGGGACAAACCCTAACTTGCATTGCTCTAGATTTAAGGAAGTGTAATGTTAGGGCTATTTTTGAGAGCTTGATATTATTACTTTTTAATGACTCTAGCTTACCTTGAATTAGGAAGTGTGATTAATTAGGTAAGAATTGATTAGTCCAAGATTTGGAGAATCATGATTTTAGCTCTAATAGACAACTAAATTGAGGTGTGTTTATGAGTGTAATTGGGCAATTTAGGTGATACCAATATCCTAGAGTACTTCTCCATCCATTCCAACTAAACATTTTAGTTTACTATTTTATTGTTTTCCTTGTGTTTACAAACAACTAAGCTTGCCTCTATCTAAACCCTCATTTACAGTTTTTAATCACAATTTACTATGATATCGAAGCTTGGGAATTAGAAATCAATTTTTTTGTGGATACGACACTTGTTGTATTACAACGAATTGGGTGCACTTGCCCATTGTAGCTAGGTTTTACTACCTATGTTAGTGTTTTCATCAACAAGTTTATGACGCCGCTGCTGGGGAAATTGATAGTTTCTATCATTTCCCTAGTTTAGGGATTTTAGTTCTTTGTTTATTTTTATTTGTGCTTTTAGTTTTTTCTTAGTTATTATTGTGCTTAGTTGTTTTTTTAGGCGTATCCTTTCTAATACAGTGTACATTATTTTGGTGTTGTGCAGGTACTTTTGTTTTCCTTGTGTATGCCAATTACTCGAGCTAGAGGCTCTTCGCTTATTAGTCTGAGATCCGAGCTTGAGCGTACCTTGAGGAGAGCTCAAAGGAACTTGGATCCCATTATCATGGCTGAACAAGAACCCATAATAGAGGGTAACAGGCACCCACAACAACAAGCTCTCAAAAACTACAACCAGCCGAACACTGAAGGGAGACCTTTAGCGATAGTCCTTCCAATGTTGACGTCTGAAGAGGCCAGACAATGGGTTTTCAAAACATATTTCATCACAACTGTCCGAGACTTAGGGAAAATCAGCGGAGCAAATCCCGATGAGGGTCCCAACTACCTAAGTCTCTTCCTTAATTTTTGCAACTCCTTCGGCAAGGCTGGTAGGGTCAATGAGAGAATACGCTTGTAGCTCTTCCCTCATTCATTGTCACACGCTGCATCGAGGTGGTATAAGAGTCTACCTTCAAGGTCAGTCCACACTTGGGCACAAATGGCTCAAAAATTCCTTGCCAAGTACTACCCTACAAGTAGAACGAGGCAATTGATCGGAGAGATCAACACACTTTTTGCCAAGATTCGGAGGAGACATTGTATGATGCTTGGGATCGATTCAAGGACATGTTGATGAATTGGTCCCACCATGGTTTGGATGACCAATCCCTATGCTTATCTTCTTCAACGGTCTCGACGATGCGAATAGACTTCTTGTGAACTCCTCAGTTAGAGGAAGCTTCATGACCAAATCACCTCACGAGGGAATGGAACTTCTGGAGCTGACGACTAGTAACACAAGACAATAGTCTAAGCCTAAGGGAAGAACTCCAAAAGCAGCAGGTCTCCTTCATGTTGGACCCGCCGACCATCTCTCAACTCAATTATCCTCTTCACTAAGATGGTGGAGAAGCTTGCCATAGCCCAAAAAGAAACAACCAAATCCATTGCTTCTTCATCCTCTACTTCTGCTTCAGTTTCAAAGGGGTGTGCAATTTGTGCAGGTCCTCACGAGACCCACTTTTGTGAAGGAAAAGCTTATGTCGATCAACATGAGGACGTGAACTTCGTAGACAACCGCCCCGTGGAGAAATGACAAAATACAAACTCCTATCAAACAATATTCACCGCTGACCAACCAACAGTTCATACTACCCTATATAACGTTGTTTCAAGTTATCAAAGTAAAACCTAACTGAGATTTCCCCTATTAACTAGAGCTGGACAAAATAGTAAACCTTAATGACACAATATGGTACTATAAATGTTAGTGTCATGGTATGAACCTTTTACACCCTTAAAACATGATGCATTAAGCCTATCCTTAGCAGCATGAAGTTCCCGTATATTACTTGGAGGGAAATATTGATGTGTCTCAAAATAAATCAGAGGTAGTTAGGCCTGAATTTTCTTATTCAAGGCCCAATATGTCTAGAAAAACATCGGGGTTTCAGAAATCAAAATGTTGAAGAAGCCCAATAAGTACGTATACTCTTGGGCTGTAGACAATTATCCTTGTCTAAATAGTATAAAATATGTTCAGCAGGAGGATAATAGAATAATCAACAAGAGATCAACTTCAGCTCGCCCCTCAACGGGATTGGTTAAGTGGACTCAATTAATTAACAAATAGTAGAAATAAGGTGGTGAAATGAACGGTGATTGTCACCTTGCGGAGTAGGAGTGGACACTGCGGTAACCGAAACCAAAATGTAAAATTAGATTATAAAAGTTTGAAGATCCGATTAATTTAAAGTGGTTAATCGAATAAGACGTCAATCTACCGAGCGCTCACGATGTAGTCCATGAGAGAGAAAAGTTCTCTCCTCTTCTTTTTGTTTTAGTTTTTCTTTGTCTTCATGGTTTTACTTCGTAGTTCAACATCTAGTCTCTAGATGTTCTTTTGCTTAATAATAAGTCTGTTTAGTTTCTTGTCTTCTCTCTGTTTATGAGAGTTTTTTGCTGTGTATAGGTTGTGCTTTAGTTTCTTTGTATTTTGTGGGATTTGGTTAGGATTTGCAATCATAGCTTCCATCTTCAACGTTGTTGCCAGAGCCGAAGCGTCTCATCTTTGCTCTATGGAGCAGATGCCTGTCAATGAAGTCTGCGTAGCAGACAATACCGTAAAAGCCGGTTGTGCCGCTAGCACCAACGTTGGTGCCGATGGCGGTAGCCATGGTGATGGTGCGTTCACACTATCAGCGTGGAGAAGAAGGCAATCCAGCACACTCTATTTTAGAAATGACATATGTAACTTGCTGGTTAGGGAAGTTGACACATGTCCTACATGGTGTCACTTTGCATGTATCCCTCTTATATAATATTATATATCTTGCTTTTCTACGAATAGACGTCATACTATGAGCTGCCAACCACACTGACTGGTAGAGTACTACTCCTTCCGTCCTGAATTGACCGTCCTGTTTGCTTTATGACACGTTTTTCCATTTCAATATTAAGCATATAAGATAAAATTATTTTATAAAACTAAATTTTTGTAATATAGTTTATCATGTAAGGAATCATATGCAAAACTTAAATTTTCAAAATTAATTTATCTTATATATTAAAATTGAAGTCAAACAACATATCCAAATAGTAAACAGAACGGTCAATTCAGGATGGAGGGAGTATTACTAAGCATATTTTCATGATCTGTGTTTGAGTTTCTCACTGATTGCAGATCTGTCTGCCTCCTCTTACTTGGCCGCGCACCCCACCGAATCTGGTGGATCTGTGGAGCAGAGCTCTTTCTTCCATGTCCGCGTTTCCTCTCTCGAGTTCCAAGGAAAAATAAAATTTCCGCAAGTTCAGGAGCAACGACCGCAGTAGCAGGGAGCAACGACAGCAGTAGTAGGGATCTAGTACCAGTAGGAGCTTGTCTTGCACCTTCAATGGCACTGCTCCAACAAAATCAGTAGAAAAAAAAAGGAGAAAATAAGTATTCCTTAAGCAAAAAGGCACCGAGACACAGCATACTCAGCTGAGCTTACCTTGCAGCCCCACAAAAGCACAGTGCGCCATCCACTTTCTCTCCTTTTTTTTTTTTTTGCTTCTTGGAACTGATTAACCTCACCTATTTCCCCGTTTCTTTTATTTCTTCTTTTGCTTCATTTGATTGCATTTGGGTTTCTTGTTAGTCCGTTGTTATCGACAGCGACCTCTTTGAATCCCCATTGACTTATGTTACCGCTTCTTTCTTCTCCAGTAATTTAGCAGAGTGTTTTGGTTTGCTAATTCAATATTTCTGCCATTGCAGGATAACGGCTCCCCTCTTGAATTAGTTGGGACGGATGGTAGTGGTTAGGAAAGGGCAGTTGGTGCGGCTCAGCTAGGGTTACTTACAGTTGCTCCCACTGTCTGGGAGCGGGATTAATTTTTCCTTGTTTTAGGTCGTGTAAGTAGAAAATGGAGAGCTACTTGAACGAGAATTTTGGGGAAGTGAAACCGAAGAACTCATCGGAGGAGGCACTACGGAGATGGCGAAAGCTTTGCTGGTTGGTGAAGAATCCTAAGCGTAGGTTCCGCTTCACTGCCAACCTCTCCAAGCGATCTGAAGTTCGGGCTATTCGCAGCTCCAATCAGGTCTCCCTTTCTCTCTATCTAATAAGCGCGCGCCATTTATGATTCGAAAAGATATGTTGAATTCGACCGGATTGAGTGTTGATTTTGGCTTCGCAATGTTAGTCCATTTGTCCGTGAAGACATACTATTTGCTACTCGTCCGTCGTAGTTTGTGTTGTAAAACAAAGCTCAAGGTTTCTTCTTCTGCTCCAATATTTATGAACGAACAGACGGTTTAGCTCCAGAAGTCGTAGCCATTTCAGATAGGTGGTTGCTAAGGTTCCCGTTTAAAATCGGGTAGCTGTTGTGCATTGTAATGCCAAGTTTCACGATTTTGTATTCTAAAGAAAGCAGAGGTGTACGCTTTTTTTCTTCTAGGAATATAGCTGAGATGTTCCTATTTAAACACATTAAAAAAGAATTCCCTAATGCATATATTGTGATTACTTTCTACAGGAGAAGTTGAGAATTGCAGTTTTGGTTTCACAAGCTGCACTTCAGTTCATCCATGGTATATGAATTCCTCTTACCTTTTACTACTCTATGCTGTAGATACGCATGACTTAAGCTCTTTGTTGTTCCTTCAGGCATATCATCATACACCTCCTGAGGAAGTCAAAGCTGCCGGATTCGAGATTTGTGCGGATGAGTTGGGATCCATTGTAGAAGGTCATAACAAGAAGAAGCTCAAAGATCACGGTGGTTTAGAAGGTCTAACAAAGAAGCTCTGCACCTCTGTTGACAATGGAATTTCAACTTCCGAGCAAGTGGTCAGTAAAAGGAAAAAGATTTACGGTATCAACAGGTTTGCTGAAAGTCCGACGAAAGGTTTCTGGGTTTTTGTCTGGGAAGCCCTTCAAGATATGACCCTTATGATACTGGCGGTTTGCGCTGTCATCTCTCTCATTGTTGGGATTGTAACAGAAGGATGGCCGAAGGGTGCCCATGATGGACTTGGAATCGTTGCGAGCATTTTGCTGGTAGTGTTTGTAACTGCAACAAGTGATTACAGACAATCCTTGCAGTTCAAGGACTTAGACAGGGAGAAAAAGAAGATTACTGTTCAGGTTACAAGAGATGGTTGCAGGCAAAAGATTTCTATATATGAGCTGTTGCCTGGTGATGTTGTGCATTTGGCTATTGGAGATCAAATCCCAGCTGATGGTCTTTTCCTATCCGGGTTTTCTGCAGTAGTGAATGAATCAAGTTTGACTGGAGAAAGTGAACCTGTTCATGTCAGTGAAGATTATCCTTTTCTGTTGTCTGGAACTAAAGTCCAAGATGGGTCATTCAAGATGCTTGTCACCACTGTTGGAATGAGAACTCAGTGGGGTAAATTGATGGGAGCTCTGAGTGAAGGTGGTGATGACGAGACTCCGTTGCAGGTCAAACTTAATGGTGTTGCAACCATCATAGGTAAAATTGGCCTTTTCTTTGCTATTATAACTTTTGCTGTTCTGATAAATGGGTTACTGAGCCGCAAGCTGCAAGATGGGTCTATCTGGAGTTGGTCGGGTGATGAGGCGCTTGAAACTCTGGAGTACTTTGCTATAGCTGTTACGATAGTTGTTGTTGCTGTACCGGAGGGCTTACCATTGGCTGTGACTTTGAGCCTTGCTTTCGCTATGAAGAAAATGATGAATGATAAGGCTCTTGTTCGCCATCTTGCTGCCTGTGAAACTATGGGATCAGCAACCACCATATGCAGTGACAAGACAGGAACACTGACTACTAATCACATGACTGTAGTTAAAGCATGCATCTGTGGTAATGTTGGTGATGCAAAGAGCTTTAAAGATTCTCAGGGTCCATGTCAAGAACTACCTCAATCTGCCAGGAAATTACTTCTAGAGTCAATTTTCAATAACACTGGAGGAGAGGTGGTTAAGAACAAGGATGGCAAAGTTGAGATATTAGGGACTCCTACTGAAGCTGCTATTTTGGAATTCGGATTATCACTGGGTGGTGACTTCCAGGCAGAGAGGAAGGAAGAAAAGATTCTGAAACTTGAGCCATTCAACTCCCTGAAGAAGAGAATGGGGGTAGTTCTTCAACTTTCCAGTGGAAACCTACGGGCTCACACCAAAGGTGCTTCTGAAATTGTGCTGGCTGCCTGTGATAGGTACATAAACGCTGATGGCCTGGTGGTTCCTCTTGATAAAGTATCAGTTGACCATTTAAATGCTACTATCGATCAGTTTGCTAATGAAGCTCTCCGGACTCTTTGCCTTGCATACAAGGAGATAGAAGATGGATACTCAGCTGCGAGTGAGATCCCAACACATGGGTATATTTGTATTGCTATAGTTGGAATTAAAGATCCAGTTCGTCCTGGTGTCAAGGAGTCTGTTGCAATCTGTAAGTCAGCTGGTATCATTGTGCGGATGGTGACTGGGGACAACATAAACACTGCGAAAGCTATTGCTAGAGAATGTGGGATTCTTACTGATGACGGCATTGCAATCGAAGGCCCTGATTTCCGTGAGAAGAGCGAGGAGGAATTGTCAAAATTAATACCTAGACTTCAGGTTCTTAGATTGCAGTCTACTGCATATGTTTATTTGCATTTTGTCTAGTGGCTTGGATCCATATTTAAAAATAGGTGATTTATGCTATGCTAGCTAGTGTTTGCTCAGCAAATTGTAAATCCGTTATTTTTGCAGGTTATGGCTCGATCTTCCCCAATGGACAAAAATATGCTTGTAAAACATTTACGAACAACGTTACAGGAAGTTGTTGCTGTGACTGGAGATGGTACAAATGATGCTCCTGCTTTACACGAAGCAGATATTGGGCTTGCCATGGGCATTGCTGGAACTGAGGTACTTGCTGTTTATGTATCTGAAGTCTATAAGCATTTGATCATTCTTACTAAGTATCTCAAGTCTAGACGTAATTTGTTGCTGATTACATGCTTTGTTTACTAGGTGGCAAAAGAGAGTGCTGATGTTATCATTTTAGATGATAATTTCTCCACAATTGTGACCGTGGCCAGATGGGGACGATCAGTGTATACAAACATTCAAAAATTTGTGCAGTTCCAGTTAACAGTCAATATTGTTGCTCTTATAGTTAACTTCAGCTCCGCCTGTTTGACAGGTAAGACCCATTCGGCTCCTGCTACTGGGTCGTTGTAAAGCAGACATTTCTGTCAACAAGCAAACTCTTGCTTTGTAAAGTTCTGGCATATTTTTCACCATATCCATATTGCAGGAAATGCTCCTCTTACTGCTGTGCAGCTTCTGTGGGTTAACATGATAATGGATACGCTTGGAGCATTGGCGCTGGCCACTGAGCCTCCTAATGGTGATTTAATGAAAAATCCCCCAGTTGGTAGGAAAGGTGGCATCATCAGCAACGTCATGTGGAGAAACATTTTGGGCCAGTCAATGTATCAGTTCACTGTGATGTGGTTTCTTCAGACAAAAGGAAAAGCAGTTTTTGGTCTGAGTGGCACAGATTCTGATTTAATCCTCAACACACTCATCTTTAACTCGTTCGTCTTTTGCCAGGTATATATGCTTTTACTAAGTTGATTGATTCTAGAAATATACATTATTCTTGTGCTATTTTATAGAAGTATAGTTGCCTGGGTGAATATATACTTTTCCTTTTTCTAAGGTTTATCTTAGAGCTAGATTCCTATTCTTCCCTAAGTAAATAGGGTATATCTGTACCTTAGAGTGACGGGGAAAACAAGTTTCCCAACACAATAGCAAGACGTTAACTTTTTCTCATAGAAGATTCATATTATTGACTTATGAGTGGACCCGAGAATTTTTATACAGGTGTCATGAACTTGAAAGAAGTCTAAAAATAAGAAGTTATATTATTGATCGAATTGATTAAATAGCAATTTGTGAGGCTACAATATGCATGATTGGGTTGCATTACCTTATCTTCATTCTGATGCATGTTAGATGCCTGTATACAACTTTATCCTAAAAATAGGGCCGATGTACCCCTATGCGCTATATAACCAAGAACTCAACTGTTTGATGTGTGCACTCGCCTATGGAATTGCATCTGATGTAAATAAAACTCCTCTGCTCCACAACTTACTGCGAGTGCTCGTACTATTAAACAGGTTTTCAATGAGATCAGCTCAAGGGAGATGGAGAAGATCAATGTTTTCCACGGGATACTGAACAACTATGTCTTTGTGGCCGTCCTCACTTTGACAGTCATCTTCCAGATCATTATTATAGAATTTCTCGGCACTTTTGCCAACACTATTCCTCTCACTCAAGCCCAGTGGTTTGCCAGTGTATTTCTGGGATTCCTTGGGATGCCCATAGCTGCTGCACTGAAGATGATCCCCGTAAAATCAAGATGAAAAATGCTGAGACCTCACTGGAGCATTTAATCTCAGGAAAAGACTGTCGGTATTCTTCATATTAAGTCTAGTCATTTTGCTTGATACATA
This sequence comes from Limonium bicolor, assembly GCA_023374045.1. Lineage (NCBI taxonomy): Eukaryota > Viridiplantae > Streptophyta > Magnoliopsida > Caryophyllales > Plumbaginaceae > Limonium > Limonium bicolor. The sequence goes on from CM041776.1 coordinate 469,739,396, forward strand.
GGAGCTTTGGAGAACAGCATTATTAGTGAACTTCATTGAACTATTGACACAGAGAAAAAAAAAACATCGTAAATCGTTGAAATCTTTTCTGCCCACTGTGAAACTTGAAATGACGATAGTGCTTGTAAAAAATTTCACTGTTGTTTGTCTTCAGATTCATTATTCATAATGCACCCCTAAAGTAGACCATCACATGTGATTGTTATTGTAGTGTAGAGCTGTATCACCTGACGTGACATGATATGGTTAATGCATTTGTAGGTTTCCATTTGTCTTGCGCTCTTTTTCCCTTCTTCAAAGTCTGTTTTTTTTTTTTTTTTTTGAAAGTTGGCCACATACAAAAGCAAACAGTGGTGCTATAAACAGCCAGATTTTTGTGAGGTCCTTTCACCAAAGTTTTAAATCTTTTAAGAGTACTCAGTCAGGGTCATGCTTTGGCATTATCTCTAGTTGAAAGTTACCAAAATGATCTGAAACAAATGTTGGTGGGCTATTTACTGAATTCTCCCATATTTGAATTCCAAAGGCTTCTGACGTGTAAGCAACCCATTTTGAAACGTCCAATGAGTGAAATGGGAACTCACGGATACCCATGTCTCAAAATTTGTTACACTTGTTGGCCAGATAAACAGGCTGGAAATAGTATGTATATAAGCAAGTACACAAGAAAAAAGAGAGAAAAGAAAGAGCACTGCTGCCATATCGCCAATCTGTCATTCCCTGGCAGCGTTGAGAGAGGAAAGTAATACGAGTAGTTATAGCTCAACGCCAAAGGGCAGAGCAGGTACCAATTTGCTCTCTCTTCTGCCAAACAGCAAAAGCAGGTGAACTGGGGTGGGGGCGGGGCAGCAGGTTGATGGTTACAACCTGTCACTATACAATTTCTTTTATACTCATTTTCTTAAATTGACCAACTTGTTTTTTTTTGAAGAACATTGTGACCATATATTATAACACGTAGCAAGCACAAGGTAACCCTCATGTCATGCTAGCTCAAAATCTAGCTTACAAGCCATACTAATATTAGGGGGAACATGCTCCCCAACCACACCTGATTAGTTTCAAATAGATTATTCCCCATATTACATATACTTGATAAGAAATTATCATACAAAGGAGTATCACTTCTAATAATACTAGTGAAAGAAGACAGGGATCCTCTCACCCTGACAATATCATCCCAACTGGCATTGGGTCTTCTGATGTTTCCCACATTGAGGATATCCTCAAAATATTTTTCAACTGATTCAAAACAAATGCTATGGCTACCCACCGAGATAGCAAGCTCCATGGCAATTCTTTTTGCTTTGATATCAGCAAACTGCACACTACTGGTGCTGGCAATTCTTCGATTGAAAACAACACTAGGCACACCGCGATCGTCTCGTATGAGACCAGATATGATTCGGTCCCCATAACGACTAGCAAGCACACCCGTAGAAATACTATGATACCCAGACGGAGGGGATGCCAAATCCTGGGAGAAAAGAGATTGGGGGAGACTTTCATCACCGAGATGTAAGCTTCAGTAAAAGAATTGTTTACCTCGACTTCTTTCCACCAAGAAAGCTCTGGATTATGCTTAACTTTGTTCCTCGACGCATATATGACCCAAAGCTTGTTAGCTATAAGAGATAACTTCTTCACACTCCACACCTTAACCATCCGAAAGAACCAGTCCAACATTCCATCCACATTATTAGGAATATCCTTCACTTCCACCAGGCCCCTCCATATGTCTCTAACAGCACAACAATAAAAGAAACAATGAGCCAAGTCATCCTTGTCCCCACAGAAGAAACACTTGGAATCACCCCCAATCCGTCTAGCCAGATTATCCTGACAAGGGATAATATTCCCCAAGAACTTCCAGAGATTAAGTTTAACTCTAGGGCAGCAGATAGAGCTAGTTAACTTCTTCCCAATCATACCGATGGAAAGTGGAGGATTGGAGGAGCTTTCCACCCCTGATTCTTTTACCAGAGCGAGATATGCTGATTTGACGGAGAATTTGTTATCTTTGGAAAGGACCCAGGTCCACTGATTAGAACTACCCAAGCCAAGGGAATTGGGAGACTGAGTCTGATCCCCCATCGAAGGTAGGGGGCGAGCTCCCTCTCTGAGCAAGACCAAGACCGAGGAGATGGATTTCCATATGGGCTACCTTTATTTGAAGGGGTGCAATCACACATATTGTTGTTAGGGTAATAGAGTTGTTTCATAACTTGAGCTACTAACGACCCCGGGCAAGAAAGCAATCTCCACAACTGTTTAACCAAAAGAGCTTTATTGAAGTTATCCACTTCTCTGAAACCAAGGCCGCCTTGGTCCAGAGGATCACAAACCTTAGACCATTTGGTCCAGTGGAGGGCTCTTTTATCGACTTTCCCACTCCACCAGAAGGAAGAGAAAGCTGAATTGAGTTTCGCAATAATGCCCTTGGGAAGAGCAAAGAGGGACATGGTGTAGTTGGGTATAGACTGGAGAACACTAGACACCATGACGGATCTAGCTGCTTGAGCCATAGGTTTAGTCCAACTGGAAACCCTTTTGTGAACAGATTCGATAAGATAGGTAAAGAGATCATGTTTTCTCCTACCTATCTTGAGGGGAAGGCCTAGGTATTTGGAGAAACAAGGTACCTCTTGGACATTCAGAAGGTTAGAGAGATTGTCTTTAATGGGGAGGGATAATCTTTTGCTGAACACCAATTCAGATTTGAGGTGATTGATTTTGTGGCCAGAGGCTAGAAGAAATTTTGTGAGAATATGGTTCAGGCGGGAAATATTAGTGGGATTGGCTTTACCAAAGAGGAGAAGGTCATCAGCGAAGGCTAGGTGAGATATGGAAGGGCAAAGGGGGGAGAGCTTGATACCATGGAAATCTCCATTAATATCAGACTTATTAAGGAAACTAGACAAAGCTTCCTGAGCCAAAATGAAGAGGAAAGGAGAGAGAGGGTCACCTTGTCGAATGCCCCTGGACTGGACGAAAGAGTTACCAGGCTTGCCATTGATGAGAATAGCACATCTGACTGAGCGAACACAATTCATAACTGGAGAAGTCCAATGAGAAGGGAAACCCATGGAAAGAAGAACATCTTGGAGGAAGCTCCACTCTAATCTGTCATAGGCCTTGCTAAAGTCCAACTTGAGAGCAAAGAAGCCATTTTTAACAGCTTGGTTCTTCTCTAAAAAGTGTTGGAGCTCACCAGCTAGAATGATATTGTCGGTAATAAGCCTTCCTTTCACAAACCCTGACTGATTATGGGAGATGAGATGCGGTAGAATATGTTGAACCCTATTAGCCAGGGTCTTGGAAGCAATCTTGTACGCAAAGTTACAGAGTGCAATCGGTCTAAATTTATCAATCTCCGTCGCCCCCGCCATCTTTGGGATAAGAGTGATAAAGTACTCATTCAATGAATCAGGGAGAGGCTGGCCTCTAAGAATAGGCAAGACTGCATCAATAACTTGGTTCCCAATGATATGCCAAAAGGTAGTAAAGAATTTACCATTAAATCCATCCGCCCCAGGAGCTTTGTTGGCTCCTAATTGTTTCACAGCGGAAATGATTTCCTCTCTAGTATAGGGTCTACTCAGCTCAGAAATAAAGTTCCCATTTAGTCGACCCTCCACCGCTCCCAAAAGGTCCCTATCCACCTGGGGTTGGGTAGAAGAAAAGAGGTTTTGGAAATACTCTCTAGCAATGCCTTCTATACTCTGCCAAGTATACTGCATAGTGTTCCCGGAGTTCAGGAGACCAAAGATCTCTTTGGATCTTTTATTAGAGGAAGCCCTTGCATGGAAGTAACCCGTATTTTTATCTCCTTCCTTAATCCACTTATCTCTGGATCGTTGCTTCCACCATATTTCCTCCCGGAAAGAAAGTAACTCAATTTCCAAAAGGAGCCTCTTCCTATTATTGATAGCTCCCAAAGAGCTATCACTAATAGAGATCTTACCTAACTCTTTCTTCTTATTTATAATCTTCCATTTAATCTTGGAGATCGACCACCCCTTCCATTCACTTAGCTTCCGAGCACATAAATCCAGAGAAGTAGTAATGATAGGATAATTGTTACTCCAGACATCTGTAACTATCTCAGCACACTTGGGATCCAAACACCAACCGTTTTCAAATCTGAAAATTTTTGCCGGTTCTTTATGAGTACCAAAGAACCTGATAAAAAGAGGACAGTGATCAGAAGCTTCCCGGGGTAGATGTTCGACAGAGATATTTGGGAAGGTCTGAAGCCCCGCCGAGGAGCAGAACACTCTATCCAATCTACTGTGGGAATGGGAATCCCCATCCTGGCAATTGGTATACGTAGAGCCCTCTCCAAAGAAACCGATATCATGGAGATCACACTCAATAATGGCCTCTCTGAACGGGACCATGTAAACCTCTTGCCTGATTCTACCCCCGATCTTCTCTAAGGCATGCAGAATCTGATTGAAGTCCCCGACAATCACCCAGGGCAAGCTAGCTTGCTTACCAAGAATTCGGAGCAGTTTCCAGGATAAATGCTTGAGAGACCAATTGGACCACCCGTAGAACCCGGTAAAAACAAAATGAAGGTCACCCGGCATAGACATACTGGCGGACATATGATGCCTAGATTGAGAGATCATCGAACATCCTAGGGAATTTTTCCACATAAGACAGAGACCACCACTCCTCCCTCTGCTAGAAACCGCCAGGCCGCAATATAGAGGGAACATCCCAAAGAAAACCTCCATATCAATGTCCGACTTATGAGTCTCACTGAGGAAAATGATATCTGGGTTGAGTTTAAGAATCAAACTCTTAACCCAATAGACTGCCTTTGATTTACCTAAGCCCCTACAATTAAGCGTTAAACAACTCATCTGATAGAGGAAGCCGGAAAGGCTTAATCAAATCGGTCAAGCAAAGACCACCGATCGAATCGGCGCAGAGGGCACCAACCAGCACCACCAATCGATCGATTTCAGTCACAGAAGCTAGTCAGCGAGGCTAGAAAAACTTCAAAACCCCTGAGAAACGCTCACACAGAACCTGAAGCAAAACCAGATAGCAGCCCCAACCCCGAATTGGAACAGGGCAAAAAAATCCCAACCTCAAAACACGCGACTCCAATCAGAGCTAACAATTCCACCAGAATAACAGAAACCTGAGGAAAACCCCTGAGAAATGCTCACACAGAACCTGAAGCAATACCAGAAAGCAGCCACACCACCGTATTGAAACAAGGCAAAGAAATCCCAACCTCAAAATCACGAACCAACCAGAACTAAAAACTTCCACCAGAAAACCGGAAACCTAAGGAAGGAGATGTGACCCCTCCCAGAAAACTACTCAAACCGCAAACTGAAAGAATCCAGACGGATCTACAACGAAAACTCAGACACCGCATGAAGCTAAACAACCAGGGAAGCGTCACTGAAGAGGAAGCCCCGGGGCCTGAAGAAAAGCAAACCCAGCAACTAAAACCTAACTTCCACTGAAGGAGATAGCCTAATCTCCCTGTAAGAACAGAAGAGAAAAGAGAGCGACAGAAACAGGGAAGAAAATCCCGTCTTGACACTAAAACCGACAGAAACAAACCAGCCTGGCGAGCTAATGTCGGAGCGGAACCAAAATGCTGCGAACCCAAGTGCAGAACGAAGACGAAAGCAACCACACTACCTGTAGGGACGATAAATTTGGCGAGAGGCCAATCTCTCTGAAGAATCAGAAGAGAAAACAAAGAGCACGCTGTCTCTGGAAGCTGCCTGGCGATACTCGAACTTGAAACCGGAGAAGATAGGCCGCACGAAGAGGCGGTAATGGATTACGAAGGAGACTCAGGGAAACTAACAAGTTCCAAGTTCCACCGGAGAAATAATCACTCTGCTGGGGCAGAAGTGAACAGGAGCGCCGTCGATAGATCACCTCCTAAATCGCCTCATCTACAGAGAGCGAACAAGCTTTTTTCACCATCCTTGTCGTTGTAGCTGCTTCTTTTCGATTTATCTTAGTTAGTTGACACTTTATATGCTCATTTTAGCATCAATTTTATTTAGGAAAGGCATTATATACCCCTAAACATATTCATAATTCACAACATATCCCCTTTTCAAAACATGTCACAATATATCCCTAAAAAGTTTAAAATTTATAAAATACCCATAATATGTGGAATGATCTAAAATAATGACTATTTTACTCTTGCAAGTCATATTTCAAATTCACAATATGTCTCTAAAAAAAAGCTACGAAATTTTAAAAAATATATATATAAATAAAAAATTTCTATTATTTTAAATAATTGAAAAAAAATATGAAAAATTGAAAGTTTTTGAAAAATAAATAAAAAAGAAAAAAATTAAAAAAATTAAAAATGTTAAAATATCATAAAATATTATAAAAAAATATATATTTCTTAGATTAATTTTTAAATATTTTTTTGATATACTACCAAGTTCAATTATTTACCAAAAAATAAATTATTATCAAATTTTCTAAGTATTAATATGTCTTTATAATTTTTTTTCTATTTGGCATATGATTTTATGACATTGTTTTTTACATACTTATTATATCTACAATTAGTAATTATCATTTATAAAATGACACTAAAAAGCGTAAAATATCATCTTATATAGAATATAAATTACACCTTTAAACTCTGTATTCTATTTTATGTTACCTAATAATTTTAAAAAAATTGTAAAAAATATTTAATTTTTTATAATAGAGTGGTATTTTAAAAAAATTTTAAATTTTTTAATTCTTATAAATTATTAAATTTTTTACTTTTCCAAATTTTTTTAATTTTTTTAGTTTTTGCAATTTTTTCACATTATTTTTTACTGGATTTTTTTAATTTTATATACTATTTAAATTTTCATAACTTTTTTATAGAAGCATTTTATCAATTAGCCACAAACGTAGTGGCATGTAATAAAAAAATTAACATTTTTATTGTAAAATTTCATAAAATGCATGTGAATAAAAAATGGACAAATTATGAACTTCAAACATGGCCTACAATCTTAGGGGTAGAATAGACATTATCTAAAGTCATTTCACGAATTAGGGATATTTTGTGAATTTCAAATTTTTTTAGAGATATCTTATGTGCATGTTTTGAAAAGGGTATATTGTGAATTACGAACATTTTTAGGGTATATTGTGAATTTTTCCATTTTATTTTGTGTGTTAATGTGAAAAAAGTCTTTTAAATCATCTCATTTTGTTATAGGTTTAAAGTTAAGATGTTACTATTATTATGTAATAAACCTTGTTTATTTATATGATTTTTCTATATGTTCTGATAGTATATTAATGTTATACTTATAAGAAAAGTAAAAATACTATTATTAAAAAAATAAGGCTACTAACAAACAAACATGGCTCTGTTTGGAATGGCTTTTTTGCGGTTGTTTTGTAGTTGTTTTGGTCTAGTTATTTTGGTTAGTTGTTTTACGGGTTGTTTTGTGCTGGCATATCTGTGGTGGTTTTGAAAACTATTGTTTGGTAGTGTGGCTGTTTTGTCCGGCGTTTTTGAATAAATTAGTTATGTGCAGTGCGTTTACCGATTTCTGTGATAACAAATATACAGATTAAAATATACATAATTTATTAACTAGGAAAACAATAAATTTTTATTACAATCAATTTTTGTTAACATTTATATTAAGATCTATACAAATAACTTCACTATTATCAACCACAATTCTATCAATGGATAACAGCAGTTGTAACTATACATGGTTTTAACACACACTAGACTACTTGTTCACATTTGAATAAAAGAAAAATATAATAACTAATTGGTGAACTTTATTAATGTCTACATTATACAAAAAAATAAACAATTTAGTTGTTAAAAAAATATGACCTATATATTAGTATATGTACATATAATTAAATATTCAGATTTTATACCTTATTTTTAATAAAATGAAATACTGCCATTCCAATGTGGTGTAGGTAAATAATTTGTAAAAACTACTACTCAATGATATTTTTATAAAAACAAATAATAAGTGATTTTTTTTAAATTAGTTAATTTATTCACATCAATCGCTACAATTTCACAACCCTAACTTGTAAAAAGTAATGTCTGCGTTCAGTGATGGTATATATGTGGTATAAATGTGGCATTTTTGACAAAAAATGCCAAACCGCCATCACCGAATAACAATTTTTAAAACAGCCACAAATATACCAACACAAAATAACCACAAAACAACCAACAATTTATGCTGCAAATATAATGAATACCGTAAATAGAGGCAGAGCCAGAAAACTGTAATTAAGGGGGCGAGAATATTTTATAATTATATTTTAAAAATAATATTATATAGTAAATTTGACACAAAATTAAATTAAAATTGAAATATATAGATTAATATATTATAAATTAGTTTATTTTCCCTTTTTTATTTTTATTTTTTTTATAAAGATTGGTATACTAAATTATAAATTAATGAAAATAATATAGAACAATAGTTTTAAACTAGTAGTGTTTTTCTAAATTGTTTATTCAGATACGGATAAATAGTCTTTTAAAACTATTATTATCTATCAATTATAAAAAAATATTCTACAAGGAAAAGAGCAAACTAATAAAAATTACGATGTAAACTTTCAATTATGTCAAAATTATTAGAGTACAAAATATTTGTTGTATATTTGAGAAATATCAATTATAAGTACTCAACTTGCTAAGTAATGATTAATTACAAAACTGTTTGTACAAGCTATTATGGTTTGTCAATATATCAAAGTTATTATATGTTTTATACGGTGCGTAATAATTAAAGAATAATGTTATATGCTAATATACATTATTTTTCATTTCTTGGCATATCCAATATTAAATTTAAATTTATGTTTTTGAATTTAATTAAATAATATTTAATTGAATAGAATATATTCTTTAAACTACAAATACATGTTTAAAATAAATATTTTATCAACAATTAAACAATATATAATAATAAAATAATAAGTGATAGCTGTATATATATATTCGCATGCAGTCAATATTTTATTATTAGAAAGAATTACTTTTTTATTTCAATGATATTATTTATTCCATTAAAAATTAAAATAATCTTAAGTATTAATACATTTGAAATGTTATATTAAATACTAATTTATAATCCGTAAAATTTTATTTTTATATATAACATCTAATAAATTTGCTCTAAATACAATGGTTTATTTCTTTATTTTTTCAAATATATGTAAAAAAAATTATTTATAAATTAATATGTATAGATATTATAAATTAATTGTCACTAAAATATTAATAAAGAATAATAATTATTAAAGGCTATAATTGAATATCTACATATATTTTAACTTTATTAACAAAAAATTATTTTAAAATGTATATAAAATTTTTAATCGTAACAACGAAAACGGTAAACGTACTGCACAAAACTAACTTATTAAAAACAGCCAGACAAAACCGCCGCCTGTCAAACACTAGTTTTCAAAACAACCATAAAACAACCAACACAAAACAACCAACAAAACTACCACAAAACAAAGGCAAAGGCAACTCCTGAGGATCGGAAGTTCACCGTCGCAAAGACTTATATTGACGGTCACGCGAAGAAATGGTTGAGGACAAAACTTGATCATGATCGCGCGAATGGCTTGCCTGTCATGAGTACTTGGGGTGAACTCAAGGAGGCCCTCAAGGCTCAATTCTTTCCGCAAGATACTGATTGGCGAGCTCGAAACCGTCTTATGGCTCTAACGCAGACGGGGTCCATTCGTGACTATATTGCGGAGTTCAACTCAATCATGAGCGACTTACCCGATATGCACGAGAAATGTAGGGTCTATCATTTCCAACGGGGACTGAAGTTGTGGGTCCAGAATGAACTCCGAAGAAAGTCGGTGACCACAGTCCAGCAAGCTATCCTGGCTGCGGAGGGATTGAACGATTTTAGGGTGGAGTCACCTGCTAGCAAGGTGAATGTGCCTAGCCAGAAAGATGGCCCCGCCAAGCCAGGAAGGAAGCGGAAGCGAAAGAACTTTGGGAAGAAGTCCTCTGAAGAAGTGGGTAACTTCTACACTCGTGGTCTATATTCCCTTTGTTTCTTGTCTTCCTATTCCTCTTGTATCTAATGTTGCTCCTTCCCCTCTGCGTGAAACCAGGTTGCCTCGAACCCTAGTCCCTCTGGGGTGAAGGCCTCCAAGCCGAAAGGGAAAAAGGGAAGAATAGCTTGTTTCTTCTGTGGTGGAAACCACTATGCGACCGTGTGCCCGAAAAAGGCTAGTGTGGCTGCGGCTACACTCTCTGGCCCATTGGTTGAGGGAGTTCAGACGGAGCTACAACCTAGTTATAATATTTGAACATGGTAACCGGACATTGTGAGACTTGATGTCTTAATGTAATTGAGAGAACTTGTGTATATTTCCATACCAGTAGGTGGTTATTTATAGGGGTTACATAGAACATTCTAGGGGTTACATAGAACATTCTAGGGGTTACCTAGAATGTTCTAGACATTACAATGGAACTGGGCCTAACATGTAAATAATACAAGCCCACTAACCACTAACTTATTATACTAATAACTAAAGGCACCGGCCCACTAGGGTACCGGTCCACTATCCCCCCTCGTTCCCAAATTAGTCTCAACAAGAGACATTTGAGAACGCAGAAACACATGTCTTCCCCGATTTAGGGTTTTTGTTAGAGCATCTGCAATTTGATCATTCGTCGGAAGAAACTCCACCTTCAAGCTTCGATTTCGAATGCGTTCTCGGACAAAGAAGTAGTCCACGGCGATATGCTTTGCACGGCTATGAAACACTGGATTCGAAGCGAGGTATGTAGCGCCTATATTGTCGCACCGCAAAACTGGATTATGTTTCAATTTTATACCAAGCTCTGTCAAGAGTTTCTGAATCCACAATGCTTCTGCTGTAGCCGTGGCCAGGGACTTGAACTCGGCTTCTGTTGAGGATCTGGCCACCGTTCGTTGCTTCCTGGAGCTCCAAGACACAAGACTTCCACCGAGAAAGATGAGGAAGCCCGTCGTGCTGCGTCGATCGGAGATGGAGCCTGCCCAATCCGCGTCCGAGTAAATACTCAGATCACCAAGGGGTTGCGCGGGAAGAAAAGCCCTAAATTTTTAGTGGCTTTTAGGTAACGAAGAATTCGTTTTGCCGCAGTCCAATGAATTTCTTTGGGAGCATGCATATGTTGACTTATTTTGTTGACTGCGTAACTTATATCTGGCCGTGTAAAGGCCAAATATTGCAAACTGCCGATAATGCTTCTGAAATTGTGAATGTCGTGATGTGGTGGAGAGTCAGATGTGTCGAGAGAGGTTGAGTCAATCATGGGTGTAGCAACTGGTTTGGAATTTTGCATGTTTGTGCGCTGTAACAGGTCCTGAATATGACTTTGAGTGATGGTGAGTCCTGAATGGTTTCGGGTTACAGTGACCCCAAGAAAGAAAGATAGATTTCCTAGGAGTTTAAGGGGAAACTCGAGAGCTAGACAAGATGTGAGTTTGTGAATGAGATTAAGGTTAGAGGCAGTAACAATGATATCATCTACATATATAAGTAGATACACCATGTCTGAGCCGTGTATGTATGTGAATAGAGAGGGATCAGATTGAGATGCATTGAAACCAATGTGTAAAAGGTATGAACTAAGTCGAGAGAACCATGCTCTAGGAGATTGTTTCAATCCATATAGAGCCTTCTTTAGCCGACAGACATGATTAGGAAAGGTAGTATCAACAAACCCTGCAGGTTGTTTGATGTAGACTTCTTCTTCAATATGACCGTGTAGAAAAGCATTGTCCACGTCTAGTTGATGAATAGGCCAATTTCTGGCAATAGCGAGAACAGTTCTTATAGTCGAGACTTTTACTACTGGACTGAAGGTTTCTGAATAGTCAATGCCATGAGTTTGACCAAATCCTTGGGCCACAAGACGGGCTTTTCTTCTTTCCAAAGTTCCATCAGCATGTCGTTTTGTTTTTAATATCCATTTTGTGCCTAGAATATTCATGTGTGTCTGATAGGGAACAAGTTCCCATGTGTTATTTTTAGTTAATGCCTGATATTCTGCATTCATGGCTGCTTGCCATTCTGGATATTTTTTTGCTTGGCTGAAAGTTGGGTTGTCTGGAACAGGTTTTGTGATGTTAGTGTGGTTAAGCCATGGAATGGTCCCATCTGTTCTGATTTTAGGTTTTAGATTGTTTGCTTTGGCACGAGTAACCATAGGGTGTATGGATACAGGTGAGGGTAAAGAATTGGAGGGAGATTCTGATTGAGAAGAACGTGAAGGTGAGGATGAAGAATTTGATGAAGATTCTGATTGAGGAGTTTGTGTGGGTAAAGTGGGAATGGGACCTGGAGAGCAGTTTTGTATGGAAGGTGTAGTTTGAGCAGAAGGGTTAGGAGTTTGACCATGTATAGGAGATGAAGATTGGGATTCAGATTGAGGGTTATGTGTGGGTGAGATAGGGCTAGTAGAAGTAGGTTGAGAGGTGGTGTAGTAGACTGGTGAGTTTGGATGTGGTTGCTGAGTATGTGCAACAAGGTTAGACAGAGGCAACAAGAAATTAGAAATTGATGTAGTAGATGGAGAAGATTGTTTTGGAGTTAAGGATGCATAGGGAAAAACAGTCTCTTGAAACATAACGTCCCGTGAAATGTAATAGCGATTTTTAACAGGATCAAGACAGATATACCCTGTAGAATTTTCAGAATACCCAAGAAAAAGACATTCAGTGGATCTGAGGGATAATTTGTGGGTATTGTAAGGCCGTAGATTAGGCCAGCAACTGCATCCAAAAACTTTAAGATGATTGTATGGGGATTGTTTATTGTTAAGTTTAAAAAATGGTGTTGAGAAGTCAATGGCCTTAGTGGGAGTGCGATTCATTAGGTAGACTGCAGTTTTGAAAGCAAAAGTCCAAAACTCCATAGGAAGAGCAGCCTGAGATAAAAGACAAAGTCCTCTGTCCACGACAAACCTAATTTTACTCTCTACAGAGCCATTCTGTTGATGAGAGTGAGCACAAGTGAGTCTATGAGTGATACCCATATTCTGAAGAATTTTTCTAAAGCCCTAAATTCACCTCCTCTGTCTGTCTGAACCTT
>CM041776.1:469753017-469860956 GCA_023374045.1 Limonium bicolor
GTTTGTTTTTGATTTGGTTAAGTGAGCTAGGAGGTACAAGTGGTCAAAGATGGAATTGTGTGTGGTACTATTGCAAATCGTGAATGAAGGAAAGAAGAGAGGTTGAAGAAGACTAGGAACCGTGGGAAATGAAGAAAGGAAATGAGAGAATGAGATAAGTGAGTTTGTTTTGCTTTTTAGAAGATATTTATACCTTAAAGCAAATAGTAACTTAAGAGTCATCTTTATTTACTTAACAAGTTACAAGAGTGGTGAGTCACCACACTTAAAAACCGGCCCCTATTATTATAACAAGGGTATTTTAGTCTTTGATGACTCATTTAATTACTTATAACATCATATGTTACAAACTAGCTTATTAAAGTTACTATTCATAAAACAAGGCACATAGAAGTGAAATTTTTGATTTCCCATTGATTAGACAAATGTGATACTATATAGTACACATGTTAATTAAAGAGTAATGATGGACATCTAGCCATTCAAAACTCATTTACAAGACAATTTTTCAAAAATGTGCTTTAAGACTCCTTAAAGCACATTTTGTGTTTTAACTTGTTTTCAAGCTTGGTTTTCTTTGGTAATTGATTTAATATGTTCATTAGTATATAAATAAGGTCTTGGTAAGTTCATTAGGTCTTAACCAAGCTTATCCCAAGCTTAGAGCACATTTTGGCCTTTATTGACCTTAAAACACATTTTGTGTTTTCTATGGTTTAATTTGATTACTAATGCTTCTAAGACTCTTTTTAGTCTTAATATACCATATTTAGGTGTTTAAACCACATACTAAGGTTTGGGGTATTTCAACCTCGTCCTTGTGACAACTGACAGTGGAGGTCTGTTTACCTCGTCCTTGTGACAACTGACTGGCGGTGGGGGCCATCTCTCCCAATGGGTTTTATTCCACTATTGAGTTATGGGTTCATGGATCTATTTCATCATTCCTAGTCCTTTGTGACTATCTGAGTTTTTCTACTCCTAATGGGTATTGGGATTAACTAAGGAAATGGATGTTCACTAACTCATGATGTGATTTCGTTCACTAACTTTATCTTTCAGTTATTAACCTTTGTTCTTATCTTGATATCTTGATTTGGTGAATCGTGAAATGCTTGTCCTCTGAGTGTTTTAAGTGACTGTTTTCAAGCTATTATTTATTTAAGAATTGTGTTATAAGTTGTTTTGGAGGATCGTACCAGTTCCATTCCAGGGAACTGACCCGCCCCTTTCGGGGTGGGCTGCTTGGTTTCATCTTGCAGGTACGAATTGATTTACAGGTGGCCACGGAGAATGAGAGTTTGGGATGGGACTAGGTTTTTGGAGAGTTAATGTGTTTAATTTCTATTATGTTTGTGTTAAGTTTTTCTCGAGTTCAGACCGTAGCTTTTGTAGATTGTAAGTTGTAATTGGTGAGGTTTGGTGCCGGGTGTTTGGAACCTGATGGTCTGTAATCGCCTTAGAGTTTTATTTCCGCTGTATTTATGGTTAATAGGGGTGTTACACCCGCTGACTGGTATACCCTCTGCATAATGGTCGGGCCGTCAGACCCTTCCAAGTTTTCATTCTTCATTTTTAGGATGTGTGATCCTGTAGTCACTTCATTGCGGTCACGGTACATTACTATGTACCTGTGGTATGTTAATAGTCCTCCTGAATGCTCCCATTATTACTGCACTTGCCGTGGCAAGTGCGTGGTACAGGTGGTTTTTGGGTAAACCGATATCGGTCACGGTATGGTTTTCACTGGTACTTGATAGCCTTGTTGACTCTTCCTTTGATCTTATCGTTCATTTACTTAGGTTAATTAGTCTCCTGAGTGACTTCTCAGTAAATTTGACATGGCTGTCGTTGATCAGGGTACCTCTCCAATCCTTGGAGGTTCCCCTTTTTGATTTGGTTGTGTCTTTCCTTGTTGCTTGTTCCCACAACATTGTGGTTACTGAGCCTTCAACTTGTTTAGGCACTACTTTTGTAGTCCTGTCGGATTATATCTTGTGATTGTTCCTGTAGCTGTTTGAGCTATGTTGGCCAGACATTGTAACCTTAATGGCGTTATAGTTTTGGAGTGAACCGCTCCTGACTTTGTCCTTAATCATCTGGTATACCTTTGGTGGTATTATCCAGCTATTACTGTTCCATAGACTTGTGTCTTGGGCTCCATTACTACCCTTTCCCATTTCGTTGCACGGTTAGTGCTTCTTTTCCTGCTGCTGGTTGTTTAGCTAGGTTCTGCGACTACTAAGCATGTCGCCCTATGCTATTGTAAGTTGTAGCCTCCTTGTGGTTGGAGTGCTTATTCCACCGCTATTAAGTGCGGGCATTGTCGTTCAACCGGGATCCATCTCTGGGACTTCTAGTTCTTGGAATCTACTACATGTCGGTTCATGTTTACCGTACTGTGATTTCGAAACTGCCAGATCGGGTTTTCCCGAGTATGAGAGGACTTTCCTTCTCTCTGGCGTTCTCTCCCAAATTATACAGTGGGTTTGTGGAGGGCGGGTCTGGTATTGTAGGTATCCGGTACTCACCGGTAGTTCCTAACTAGCATATCTCTAATGCTAATACTCAGCCCTTAGCCCTAAGCTTCTAATTCCTAACTCGGTATTCCTAAACTCGGTATTTCCAGTCATCAGAGCGATACTTCGCTCTGATACCACTTTTTGTAACACCCCTACCATTAATACAATCATTACCGTCCAATCTCCTCGTGCCTTCCGAGTCACGCAGCGGATACATACTTACATACAACGGGTGATACAATGCCGTTAGTCACCCACGTGACTAACAAGGCTACTACTTCTACATACAGCATCGGTCTGATGGACCGGAATATCCGAGTGCTACACAAATACAATCTTCACTACCATTACCAATTAGGTATTACAACTTTCCATTCAATACAATACTCCGTAAGTTCAATACATGCTAATACACCGAGTTTTACTAAGATCCTTATACAAATACAACGCCTCTTTCAATTTTATAAGTACTCATTGAGAGTCTAACCACTACCCATTCCTCACAACTACTTACTTCCTGAGTACAAGGGGTGTGCTAATTAGTACACCACTACATTCTACTACTACTATCCAAATGTAGTCACCGGTCTCGTGCCTTGACCATATCCTCTTCGGGTACCTGCACACTAAAAACGTTCCCCCAAGGGGGTCAGCTTTCGCTGAGCATGATAACCGCATACCCCGCATACTAGTGAGGGTACGCCGACCACTTGGTCGAATACATGCGATTGATTTCATTCAAACATACATGCATACAAGCTCTTATACCTAACATTACAATACATTACACAAGGAATACATACATACACGTCAATACACACTCCTCAATACATACATGGTAACCCATACAAGCCATCAGATACATTCTTACCTTTCCGAGATCCACAATACGCAATACATATACAATACATACACAATACACCATCCTTGTTAGCTCATGTTGGTCCACCCGGGTTAATCGGGTGGAGATTACTCTTTTACTCGTTTCACAGTACTTACGCATACATACTCATACTCATACATACTTACTTACTTACTCTTACTCATGTTAAGTTGTCGGGACCTCCGGCCCGGGGACTACTCCGTCCCACCACCGGGATTTACTTGGTTCACCAATCCATGATGCTACCCATTTAAGGGATTTGGGCCGTGGACTAGTTTAAGAACCAGGAATCGGATCCAACCTCTTGTGTCTCCTCATCCTCACGCGTGACCGAAGCTATATCGGACTTCTACTAATTCCAATTTATTCCTTACTTAGGTTAAGAGTTAGGTAGTTAGGAATTAGCAGAAGTCATTCATTCAAGCCACATACACAAATACATTGCTCAAGTACACATCCATACAAAATACAATACAACATACAAACACACTACGAGATACCGTACACTTCATCATCATTCATATATTTCATGAATTATACAAACAATTGTTCCAGATAATTATCAAGAACAAAGTAAACAAGCACAAGTAAGTGCGATATAGTCCGATTCATGCATTTATCTTATTAGGTGATCAAATAAGCACACAAATCGGGGTAACCAGATTAGGATACAGGGCATGAAGAAATCATACCTTTTACTGAAATTTACTTTACCGGTGTCTCCTTGTTCCTTAGTCCTTACTTGTTCCTCGAGTCCTAGTCTCAAACCACTGACTACATGCCAAATGGTTCAATCAATACTAAGTATTATAATACGTACATAATTACTACTCCCATACTTACCCCGTTATCCCGTTGTTTCGGTTTAACGTAATGTTCATATACTCACAACTTTCTTACCGACTTCTCCAACTTGTTTATACCTTTAATGACCCTTAACCATCATTAATCAAGTACTAATTATCTTATACTAATATTACCATTCACTTCCTTACCTTAAAAGCCATTTAGTAAGCCTAATTTTACAGTTTTTGGTCGGTCCGGGACCTTGTCCGGATCTTAAGTCCCGGACCAACACATGGTCACTACTCTCGGCTCATTCTGGTGCCTGTCCCGGTCCTTGTACAGCGGTCAGTCCGGACCAGCAGGTATGTCCAGTCTCGAATGGTTTTTAGTTCTGGTCCGGTACCTTATACATAATGCAAGTCCCGGACCAGGACATGGGCAACTCTCGGTCATTTTTCAAGGGGTGGTCCGGGTCCTTGTATGGGACTTAAGTCCCGGACCACCCACTATCCTTTACTCTCGGCGTGTTTTTGTATACTGGTCCGGGACTTAGTCCTGGACTTAAGTCCCGGACCCTGCTACCATTTTGACAGTTTTGACATTTTCAAAATCTGTTACATTCCATACTTTGCCTAATTAATTCCCAAATGTTCCTACACTTAATCTCACATGTTTAAGCACCTAATTAAGCTTCTAAACATGCTCAAATCCATTACTAATTCATTACTCCTTTTCATACCAATTCACACACATATCTTCCACATTTTCATTCGAGCACTTACATTATTTCTCCAAGTGGTGTTTGATACAGATTTTGGTCCTTATTTCCTCCATACCTAGTTCCCTCTCCTAATGCCAATCTACCATCCCAATCCATTTCCCAGCAATTACAATATCTATACCCAAGTCCAACACTCTTTTTACCAATTCTTGCACATTAACTTTTTCCTAACTTCTCCAATGCATTCTTATACCCCTTTGCTACAGATTTTTACACTTCTTGTTTCTAATACTATAACTACCTTTTCATCACTACTAAACATATCTACTCACTCCAATATACACTTTCACCAAGTCACCCATAATGTACATTTCCTACCGAAATTTTGCCACAGTTCGCCTACAATTCTCACTTATCCACACATACCCATTATCACCAAAATCATTCCTATTCTAGCCACACCCATACAAGGGTCCTACCAGCAATACAAAGAAATCTTAATACATCAATACTCCATTAAACAACAATACCAATACTCATACACAATTTACTTGGCTTCAAGGCCTACAATTCACATACTTGCTCACAAGTACTAAAATCTCCACAACTACACTACTAATGCAACAGTTTAGATTCTTTTATTTGTTTACCCATTCCCATTACTCTAATGCATGAAAATATAGCATTGAGAGAGAGCTCTTACCTTAAAGTTCTTATTACCTTGCAAGGGTGTATGTAATGCTAGGAATAGCTCAAGAACAATATTTCTCACACCCCAGGAGAGCCAAAATCGGCTAGAGTACAAAGAAACCAAACAAGAGTTTAGTCTAAATTTCGTTTTGCCCACAAGGGCTAGAAAAAGGTAAGCTTTCAAGAACATTTTTACCTCAAAATGACAAGGAGAAGAAGGTGGTTCTAGTGGTAGTCTTGAAGCTCCAAATGCTCCATACCCATGAAAACGAAAATGCTCCTTTTCGTATTTTGAAAAGAGGGAAATGTTCCTCTTGATGAGAGGAAGACAATGGTGGTATTTTTATATTTTTGGAGCAAGTTTGGGCACTCAACAAGAGGAGAGAAGGGAGTATTTTTGTGGGGTTGTTTAAAACCTCCATGGCTGTCGCTGTGAAGGAGGAGCAGAAAGAAATTAGAGAGGGATGGGGGGAGGGCTTGTACGTGAGAAGAGAATGAGTGGAGGAGAGAGAGTAAAAGTGAGAGTGGCCTACTTTATTACTTTTGTTGTTTAGTAATTAAGAAGAGAGTGTGAGTGTGTGAGAGGGAGGTGGAATCGGCTGGGACCAACACACACACAAACTTTACTTTTTATTTTTAAAAGTGGACACATAAGTTTGGTTATTTATGTTTCTGGCAAATTAGAGGCTGCGGCGGGCTCGCATATAGTAAGGTGCGGAGTAGTACGTGGCAATCCCAGTCATTGCTGACTGGATTGTTTATGTGTCATATAAGTGATGATAAAACTTTAAATAATTGTAACTTTTAAAATATAAGCCCAAAATTGAAAAAAATTATATCACTGTTCATATAAATTCAAGCTCTTTAAAACAAGACCAGTCATGAATATGTTTTGACAATTTTGAAAAAAATTTTTTACATGTTATGATAATACATTAAAAAGATTTTGATTCATTAGTTTTGATATTATGATCCATTAAGATATTATTATGATTAAAACTAATAAGTGGTGAATTAGATAATAAATTTTGGATCCGAAAAATCATTATTGTTTTGTAGTGTATTATTATGTTGTATGGTGTATTTTAAACCTTATATGGTGAATCGTGTATTTTTAATACAATTATAAAAGAAAATCGTGTATTTTTAATACATACCAAATATTTTTTGTGGTGTATTGTGTAAATTTTTTAATTTTGATGTGTTTGCGATGATACACTAAATGATCATATGATTCATTAAATCTGATATTATGATTCATTAAAATTGATATTATGACTCATTAACTAATAAGTGATGAATTAGATAACAAACTACAAAACCGATAAAATCATTATTGTTTTGTAGTGTATTATTATTGTTGTATAGTGTATTTTGAACCTTATATGACAAATCGTGTATTTTTCATACATACCAAATATTGTTTGGTGTTGTATTATTGTGTACAAATTTTTATTCTTTATGTTTGTGATGATACACTTAAATGAAGATATGATTCATTAATTCTGATATTATGATTCATTAAAAGTGATATTTGATACACTAAAATGATGTTATGAATCATAAGTCTAATTGATATATGGATATATACATGTAATTAATATAAATTTTTAAAGTTCTCAAAATATATTCATGTTTGGTCTTGTTTTGAAGAGCTTGAATTTAGATAAATAATGGTATAATTTTTTATATTTTGGATTATATATTAAAATATATAATAATTTAAAATTAATATAATAAAAAATAATCCAGTCAGCAGCTGACTGGACTGCTGACTGGATGCCAACTAACGCAGCCGCACAGTTGTTATACGCGGGCATCTTGCACCATCGCCTGTCTGTATGTTTCTACCCACAATTTCCCGTTTTTGACAGTTTTTACTAATTTCTTGTTTTATTGATTTTATTGGTTCTAGAGTTTCACTAATATTCATTAATGATTATTTAGTTGACCAAAAGTGTTACGAGTCTATTTGACCCGCTTAAAGTCACGTTTTCTTGGTTACCTCGAAAAACGTGCTTTAATGTTCGTTAGTGTTTTTAATCCATTTTAAGGATCCGTTTCCTTCGGAATTTGTTCCCTAATATTTATTTAGGCTTAGTTAAGCCTTTAGAATCCTTATATCACGCTAACCGAGGTCTCATACCTCCTATGGTTGTTTAACGCTTATTTAGCATTTTACGCTTTTTAAGCGTTTCTTTATTTCTTTTGGATTTATTTTTCCTTACCAATATTACTTAGGCGTCATTAGGCCCTTAAATACGTATTAGATTAATTTTAATCCCTATATTTAAGTTCGGGGTATTTCAACACAGTACATCAAGCATACACACACTTCATTATCATTCATACATTTCATGAATTATACAAACTATGATTTAAGATAATATTCAACAAAGAACAATATCATATAGGCACAAGTAAGCATAATAATTCCGATTCGTGCATTTATCTTATTAGGTGATCAATTAGCACACAAGCACACAAATCAGAGTAGCCAAGGTAGCATACGGGACATGAGAAGTTCATACCGTTCACCGTTGTACTTGAAACCGACTTTCCTTCGGTGTTCACAATTCAAATCCTATAACATACATGGAGTTGTGTGGTCAATGACTTATTATAGATTTAACTCTTTATCCTATTACCTTTCCCTAGGTATACTTACTAGTTCTTACAAGTCTCAAGTGGTTATGAACCCTTTTTATACTTTAAGTTTATTTCCTTACTCAACAATGATGTACTTATATATATATGTATATATGTATATGTGTGTATACATATATATATACACACTTATGTTTATTATAACCATTACTATTTTTTATATATATATGACTCGACCGACCTTACCCAGGGTCGGACCCAAGGTCGGTCGAAGTCAGTAAGTTAAACCGTTGGAAAATTCAGACCTGACCGACCTTGCAAGTCCGGTCCCCAAGGTCGGTCCAAGTCAGTAAGTTCTGGATCCGAAAATTTAAGACCCGACCGACCTTGCAAGGTAGGTCCCAAGGTCGGTCCAAGTCAGTAGGTTCTGGCGATTTAAGACTCGATTGACCTTGCAAGGTAGGTCCCAAGGTCGGTCCAAGTCAGTAAGTTTCCAGGTTCAAAATTTATGCTTCGACCAACCTTGCCAAGTCCGGTCCCAAGGTCGGTCGAAGTCAGTATACTTATGGGCTTACAATTTTACGACTCGACCGACCTTGTCAAGTTCGGTCCCAAGGTCGGCCGAAGTCAGTAGACTTCTTGTCTCTGTATTTTAAGGCTCGACCGACGTTGCAAGTTCGGTCCCCAAGGTCGGTCAAGCCCAGTACTCTTGTTTTAAAATCTGTTTTCAGTTCTTCCTTTTATCCATTACTTCCCCAATACTCCTATATGTAATCCCACATGTTTTAACTCTAATTAGACCCTCTAAATCATCTTAGCTCATCCATCAACCAATTACTCATTTCTATATCAATTCACACACTTGTTTTCTAAATTTCATTTCAGCACTTACATTGTTTCTTCCTAGCATAGTTATGCTACAGATTTTGGTTCCCTCATTTACCATTCATGGTTCCTCTTCCTAATGCCATTCCTAAGGCTTACAATGCGCTACCTATCTCTCCTAATCTACCCACAACTTGGCTCCATTCAAAATCTGTTTTCAAAGTGTTTTTCCCACCTAGTTTCTAGTTCTTAAGTGTTCTAGTTCTAGGTAAAATTTGACATAGTCTCCCCTATATTTTTACATTCTCACCACATTATTTTCACTCACATTTCTCATTCATATCACATGTTTATAAACAATACTAATACACAACTCTCCAACACAATTACTAGACATTAGCACCCATTAAATTCCTACACTCACACAATTCTTTGCTTAAGGTTTTAACAAGCTTTTAAATGTCTTTTAAAGGTTTAAAACAGTTTGGTTCTTTCCTACATTGCACTACTACTCAATACCATTAACATTACCCATTTCAAACTACAAAAATCTGTTACAACAAGCATTACAAAACCACACAAGAGGGTGCAATTTACCTTATTCTCTTACTAGCTTTTCTTCTTTCTTCTTTCCTTCCTCCTTTCCTTTCCTCTCTTCCCACCGGTTATGTAAATTCAATCTCTAAAGCTACACCCATTAATATACACCACCATTTCAATACAACTAACACTTAATTCATTCTAAGGCTTTAAGGTAAATTTTAGGGTTTGAGAATACATTACCTTGCAAGTGAGTAGATGAAGCTTAGAACAGCGCAAGAGCAAGATTTCTACTCCCCCAAAGAAGCCAAAAATCGACTGGAAGCAAGGAACAAGAAGTTCAACAACTTGAAATTTCATATTTAACAAATGACGCTAGAAATGCTAGTTTTTCGGATTTCTTTTTACCTTAGACCAACAAGGTGAAGGAGAGGCTTCTAATGGTGGTCTTTATCTTCAAAACCAAGAACACCCATGGAGATGAAGTTGCTTGTTTTCGAATTTGGAAAAGAGAGAGGTGTTCTCCTTGATGAGGGGAACACAATGGTACAACTTTTGTAATTTTTGGTGGAGGTTTGAGTAGTTAACAAGAGGAGAGAAGGTGAGGTTGGTGTGGTGTATGGCAAATCGCCATTGTTGGCGCCCAAGGAGGAGAAGAAAAATGAGAGAGTGAGGGAGGGGGTGTTGTACGTGAGAGTAGAGGGGGATAGGAGAGAGAGAGGGACTTATTGCTTTTTTTTTGTTTGTCTTCTAGCACATAAGAAGAGAGTTAAGAGAGTGTGAGAGGGCAGTAGAAATCGGCCCACACAGCACACACAATCAGATTTTACATTTTTATTTTCAAAAGTGGACACACTAGTTTAGGTTATTTACACTCTCACCCCACAACTTCCCGGTTTTTACAGTTTTTACTATTTTCTCGTTTAATTGATTTTATTGGTTCTAGACCTTCATTAATGTTAATAAATGACTATTTGGTTACCAAAATTGTTACGAGTCTATTTGACCCGCTTAAAGTCACGTTTTCCCGGTTTCCTCGAAAAACGCGCTTTAAGGTTCGTTTGTGTTTTTAATCCGTTTTCTTCGGGATTCGTTCCCTCATGACTATTTAGACATAATTAAGCTTCTAAAATACTTATTAGCCTAATTAATCACTATTTTTAATTACGGGGTATTTCAGTGTACGACTACATTTTCACGATATACCCCCGTGCATTGAATATTTTTTTTTCACGATATATCCCTTCAAGCACAAAAGGAATCCCGATACCAATATGACAGAATCTAATTTTACTTAATGTACCCACTAAATTAGTGCATATACCAGCAAGATTGCACCCAACACACCACCAACTGCATTATTATTTCACATTATAGATTTTGTAGCTTAGACAAACTTGGTTGATGTACGTGAAAAAAAATACAAAAAGAGGATCATTTATGTAGCATGATGACAAAACAATGAGAGTGACAATTATTCCTAGAAAATGCTCAGGACTAAGATAAAAGCTACCCAAAGATAGACGAAGGTTCAAGTGACCAGATTATAAATGATAAGAGACGACCACGTTGCACCAAAGAATCGGCCGTGGTGCCGTGCTCCCCCACCATTACTTCTAAAGTAGATACAAAATGAGGAAACACACAATAAAGGGATGAAAACAGAAAAACAACCTTAAATCGCCCATTAATGAGAAGAAGTTAGAGCACATGATCATGTTTTTACATAGGCACAACCATATAACCACTAGAAAGTGTAGTTCAGTCCTATTGCACTATAATATTTTAAGCAAGTATCATCGTCTCTTCTTATTTGTAAGCCGATCACTTGGAACCTCTGTCTATCTCTCAGTGTAACACCCCTACTGCTAATCCCCTAATCATCGCCTAACCACCTCGGTCATTAAACTAATCACAGCGGAAAATCAAAGTAAACGGCGGGTGATACAATGCCATTAGTCGCCCATGCGATAACTAGGCCTCAATTGCAACAGTTACGGTCTGATAAATATGATTACCAAGCTTAATCAAAACAATACATTACAGCTCCCACACAATTCGATTACCGAGTATCTAAGTGCAGAATTTAATTACATCAATTCTCTAATCCAAGAAGGTGTACAAAATTCTCAAAATCCAAAAAGGTGTACTACATAGTACACCGGCTACGCAAAAGGGCCACACGCCCGTGTACAACTCAGTACACCATGCATTGTTCACTACTAACACAAAAGCATAATTTATCGGTCTCATACGACCTTCAACAATCTCGGGTACCTGCAATAAAAACAGTGCCCCAAGGGGCTCAGCAAAAGCTGCATATGAAATTTGCATACCCCGCGTGCTAACGGGGGTAGGCCGACTAATTGGTCGCCAACATGGAGTTCGTTTATTTTACACAACATGCTAAGGAGAATACATCGTAATCATGCAAGAATACATAGAGATTATGCAAGATAACACACCACATATGACATAACACAAGCAAGGGGAAATAATCACAATCATCAAGGCCTTGAGATTCTCTTCTCAAGTTCTTGCCTTGTCTCAAAGTTGGTTAGTTACTCATCCGGGTTAATCGGATGTTCTTAATTCTTATCTCTTGACCATATGACTCACACTAGTCATGGTCATTGCTTTCTCAATCATTCTTACTCTTGGTTACTCATTAAGTTAAGTTGGTTGACCTCCGGGCAGAGATAAACAATCTCACCACCGGGCTTTGATTTGGCTTACTTCCCCGGGTTGTGACCATACGGTTCGGAACCATGGTGGGAAGGCTAGGCCAGAATTCGGAAACAATCTCTCTTGAATCCTCATTCTCACGCGTGGCCGAAACTCTATCGGGCTTCTCACATACTCCAGTTTACAATTTCTCAAGGTTAGATATGTTACATAGTTAGGGAGTTAGTGAGAAATCATTCTCCAATACTTTTGGGTTAGCATAATTCACACCCAGGCAATCAGTATCTTCATCCATGATCATACATTTCATGAATTATACAAACTTCAAGTTTAAGGAACATTCCAACGAGAATAATACACTACAAGCGCAAGCAAGTGCAATAAACCGATTCGTGTGTTATATCTTGATTAGGTGAGAACACATAACACGCAAACACACAAATCAGAGTAACCACGTTAGCATACAGGGCATGAGAAAATCATACCGTTCACCGTCATTTTTGGATCCCGACTCCTCTTTGGAAATCAACTAGACGGGTCCTATAACATAGATAGCATCGGGCGGTTAATTCTCGATGGTTAACCTTACACGTTTTGTCTTTTATGTTTCCCAATGTACCATTACAAGTTCCTTAGATTTCATACTTAGTCACAAAATCATTTACTTCACACCATTTCCTAAGCTTGTTTTCTTAGGTTCTTATGTGTATTTAATTTTCTTCTTACCATCATTATTCGCCCTATAGTTTACTGCTTAAGCCCATATATATATATATGACCCGACCTGAAATACCCCTAATTAATTAAATATTGATTAAACATATAATCAATTAAGTTAAGGCCTAAACATGCCTTAAAAATAAATTAAACATAACAAAGTTTAACAGAAAACAAGAATTACACCCTTTGACCTTTTAGGGTGATTAAATATCCAAACGAACTCCGTTTGACCTAAAATTTTAACCTGAGCCTTATAACACATAAATAAACACGTTAAAACCATTTCCAAGGGAAACCAAGCTCAGAAACTCATTGGAACACAAAATGTGCACTAAGCTTGCTTAAAGCACATTTTTGTGAGATTGTCTCCAAAATGAGTTCTATTTAATTTTAGGGTCTTGAATACCCTTAATATACTAATGTGACATAATGTGCCACATTAAAATGCCTAATTCAAAGTTTTCAAAAAAATCAAAAAATATATGTGCCTTGATTATGAATAGTACTTTTATAACATGTAATTTTGTAATCTAGTCAAGGGTCAAACCCTTTACTTTGACCTTGACCATCATGTGCCGTTTAAATGGGAGTATTCTCTATACCAAGTAACCGGCCACCTATATACTTATACAACCCTTGCATAACCTTTCTTAAAGTAAAGGTTTATATTATATTATTACCTTAACAAGTCAAACTTCTTCTTATGCCTATGACCATGTATTGTCGTTTAATTAATGTTCTCCCTAGCATATTAGCCGGCTCAAAACAACTAATCATGACTCAATATGGGTGCTTTTATAAAGTGAGTATAAGTAACTGATTATGTCATTAAATAAATAATTCATACCGTCCCACCCACCTTTATCATCACCGCCTGCTTGGACATGTTATTTTATCCATTTGCAGTCTCTGAGCAACTACTAAAAGCCATCGATTACCACTCAATCCATGACATGCATAGACATATAATATGTATATTGGCAAATCAAATTTTCCACCATACCTAATTCTACCCACTTGACTGACAACTCCAAGTTTTCTTCAGACAAAGGGAACTTCCCAAGATTAGCTAGGAGAGAGTGTCTTGACTGTCGGCCAAACCCATACCCACTAGCCTTACTCATCGTTTTCTTTTTTTTTTCTTTCCATTTCAAAACCTTTCTTCTTCTTCCCACGTAAGCTCCAGTCTCCTTCCTTGCTACTCCAAAACCGAGAGTGATACTCATCTTCCACGGCTGCTACCTCCTTCCATATGTAAGGGTTTTTGGCTCAAAAATACCCATCTTCTTCCTCTTACTCTCCTCTCTTCAAGGAACTCACCGACCTCCATTTTTGTCCAGCACATGAAGCTTTGTTGGTGGTTGAAGTTGAGCAGTTTTCTCGGTTGAAACCAGAAGAACTATATTACTGTTTTTTTTCTTCCCAGTTTTCCCAGCTCTTATATGCTCCTTCCTTGCTATCTTCACGTACCAAAAATCAGAGGAGAGCACCAGCATTGTGAAGGGAAAAATCCAGCACAAAGCCTTCCATTCTCAGCCACTTACGGTAAGGAGTTTTTCCCCATTTATACCACTGTTATACCGGTAATATACTTCTAGCCCCTAAGCTCTTTCCTTTGTATTTCCTCACGTAAAAGACCAGTAGATGATGCCCAGCCTTGTGAAGAAACAAAACTCATGCAACTACCATGGTTTAACAAGCTCTCGGTAAGAAAAAAAATTCTATTTCCTTCTCCTTATGTTACCGAGTGCATGTACTAGTTAAGCTCCAGGCTAACACTTGCTTTTCCCAGCTCAAACCTTGCTTTCTTCACGTACAAAAAAATCAGAGGAGAACACCCATCCTTGTGAGGGAACAAGTCATGGAAGAAGCTCCATTGCTAGCATCTTCGGTAAGAAAAGAAAAAAAACTTACTCTACTCTTCACTACCGGTTGTGTACCCAGATCTTCCTAGCTTATTCTTTTGCTCTCTTCATGCAAAATCTGTAGAGAAATCAACTCTTTGCGGTGCTACTTCATTTGGTGCTGGATAACTATTAAAAGTCATTTTCACAAGGTAGAAATCTGGACTCCATTGCCTTGCCCTTACCGGTTTGATTCCATGGTTTCAATGGTGTTTTAACACAATTTTTACGTGCAAAACCAGGCGTGAGAACTCCATTAAAGCCTACCATTACCAAGGTAAATTAATGATAGTTTGAACTAACATTATACCTTAATTAAATTGTTAATACTACAAGGCTAACACAAGGTTGTTTCCTTGCATGTGAGGCTGGCACAAGGTCATTCTAACCTTGGGAAAATTCTGTAAAATTTTCAGAAGCCAAGGGTGTGATTAAAAGCTAGCAAAGTAAGTATAAATCAACTTCTAAATGTGTGTAAACTAAGCTTATGTGTTAGGTTATATTAAAAACTGACTTAAGGAATTTTGTTAACCTAGCCGAGAGCTTGGAGGTTGTGTGGAAGGTTTGGATTGCTTGGAAACCATTGAAGGTATACTAAACCTAGTATGCATATAGTTTATATGTTATTTAGTTGTATACATATACAAGCTGTGGGTTTAGATAGGATTAAATAACTTAATTATGTGTTAAAATGTTTAATAACATTTTTGGTTGGTTAGTTTGGTATGTTAATGACATATAAGGTCAAGGAGATGATTTAAAGGGGTTAGTATATAGCTTATAAAATTTATTGGGTGTCAATGGAATAAACCGAGGGGTTATGAGAAATTTTATGATCAAACTAAGCATTAAAATGCTTTATAACATTTTGGGAAATTAACCCAATGTTTATGTGACATATAATGTCATAGGAATTATTTAAGAGTTAAAACACAATTTATAAAATATTATACAAGTATATAAATCAAAACCGTGGATAGTTATGTTGTTTATGACATTTATAGGTAATTTATATTATATATGAAGGTTTATACTAAAGCCATATAATTTAGGCCACTTAACTTAATTATTATATTAAGTTAAAATGAATTTTAAGCAAAAATGAATATTACCGTAAGGAGTTGAGGCTGATTTGCAATTTAAATAAAATTTAGAGGCTGAATATTAATAAAGCCGAAAACTATATATTAAAAGAGTTATTTTATGAATTATATAAAATTTGATGAAGTTTTGAGACAAAAATGTAATTCATGAAAATTATAGGGGTCAAACTGTAATTATATAAACTTCTGGTCAACTGAAAGTTATTGGGTCAATATGGACCATATTAAGTGGTTTGACCAAATTTAATGTCATAAATGATTAATTTATGAACTTAAGGTAACATTAGAGATTAAATGCTAAGTTTATGAAATGTTTGGGGTATAGAGTGTAAATACCAAAAATAATGGGTTGGAATGGCTAATATGATGATTTATATCCTAAGTATTAATTTTGGGAATTTTTGGAGTTGTATAAGAGGGTATATTAATAAAAGTGTATAATATATATATAGTTTTGTGACATATGACAACATATTATATAAGATGGGGTCAAAATGTAAATAAAGGGAAAAGGAATATGGGCGGAAGTGAAATTAGAAACAACTTGGGGGCTGTTTGGACTAAAGCATAATAAAACTATAGGTTATATGAGTAATAATATTAAAACCATATAATATAACCTATGTGTATAACTTGCCATAATACATGTGGCTAATGTGTAAATAAGGGAGATTATGTTGCTGGAAAAATATATACCAAACAGACCATGGTCTGTTCGGTAATATAAGGAAATAACATATAAAAACTATATGTTATATATAATATAATGTTTGGATGATATAACTTATGTTATGTAAAAATGTTATAGTATATGGTAAGTTGAGTATGTTATATAAAAAAAATTGTGGTGAAATTGTAATATTTAGAAAGTATAGGATTTGAAAGGAAATGAAATGGGAAATACATGCCTTTTCGGCAATAATGAATAAAGAGATATTAAAACCATAGGTTATATCTTATTACAAAGTTTTGATGTTATAAAATGAGGTATTTATAACATGGTATTAAATTATGTGGGTATATTGTAACTAACGAGAATTATGAGGATAAGGAAGTGTAAGTGTATCACATGTGAATGTTATTTTCGGTACATATATATAAGTGCTAGAACTATATGTTATAAAGTTTAATGACATATAAAGTATCATACCATATGGTACCATGATATAAGTGTAACACAAGATAATAATATGTGGTCAAAAGTATAGTGTATAAAACTATACATGCTGGCGCATGCATATATTCATATATCAAAAATGAAGATATAAACTATGGTATACAATGACACAATATACTATGGTTAATATATGATTTTTGGAAGGTTAAATAAACCTTGGATGAGGAATGTACATGCACATAATATAAGACTTCATGTTTCATTAAGAAATCAATGTACATATATACATATATGCAAACCGGCGCAAATAACATGCACATATATATTATGGTTTACAAACCATATAATAATGAATAATGAATAATGAATATTGACTTGTTAGCATAATTATATACTATAAAGTCATAAGGTTTTAAATAAATACAATTTGTTACATAATTGGGAAGTTGTATAACATAAGGTATATTAAAGAATAGTAATATACTATGTAATATAAACTAACGTTGTGTGGAATGCATACAACTATAAGTTATAAAATGTAACCATGCATGCGACTATAGGTTATAACATATACCTATGCATGCGATATAACAGTTGGATTAATTATACGAACGAACGATTTTGTATTAGGCATAACACTTATTTAGTACTATGGATGGAAACAATAATTCCTAAGTTTGAAAGCGTTAACTACGACGTTCGAATAAAAACCGACATCTTTGTTAAACCGAGTATCAATACTTACTACGAGTAAGGAATTTTTACGATAACTATACTTTAACTAGTAACAGTTGAAAATCTGGGGGCGTAGTACCGGGATTACTGACGTTATTCAGAAATACCGAATCATACTGTCATGTGGATTGACACTTAGCGTTCCTTGTATTTCTAGATCGCCCTTCAGACGTGCGCGCTCGATAGCCTTAGCGGTCTACACTGCGCGACCTTGACACGGTGTACGGTATGTAAAGGGGTTTGATCCGGGTTGTCCTGAGGAATTCCTCGGGCTCGGATTTGTTTGATAACGTGTGTGATTATGTATGTGATGGATAAATGTGTTTACTGCATTATTTATTTATGCACGAACGTCCTACGGGCTAATACTACGTCGACTATAGATCGACTTATATAAAACTACATATACGAGTTGTGCGATTGTGATTACCGTTGCCTGACCTAATACATTAAGTATTACAAGTATGCAGTTATAACCTAAGTAAAACACTTAGGAACGGGACACGACATTGTCGGTCCCTAGAGCTTCGACTCGAACATAAGTACTACCTAGAATCATTCTAGGCATGCGTAAGACCCACAGGGCAGCCAACAAATTAAGTGGTGTTTCTATAATTAAAACTGTAACAGATTTACTAACTAACAAGTTAACAGTGGAGTGTGAACGAAACTGATGTTGTACCTTAATCCAGACAGTCACCGGCTACTGGTCGCGCCTAGAGATCTCGTGGGTTATCCCGTATTGGGTTTACCCTAGTTAATCCTGAATGAACGTAGATAGATCGTCAAGCGGAGTGCGCTACCGTTGGCACCAGGCCCTTGGCCACCTCAATGGACACCTTTACAAAGGCAAAGTGAAATAGTCCCGGAGTCTTCAGATGATCAGGGCAGTGATCACCTTGTGTGTACGTGGGAATACTCTCCAAGTGAGTATATTTCGGGTTGTTCTAATTGACGCCCGACAATGCTAACCAAATCAAACAATATGTGAAGGCCTGGGGGCCGCGTGTTATAAAACGTGATGATGTTAATAAACGATGTTATTGTATTGTAAGAAGTGTGGTTGTGCTGTGTATATTTACGATGACTGTGAAATACCCCAAACCTTAATATATTAATGAACTATCTAATTAGGATATACTAAGGCTAGAATGTGCCTTAGAAACATTAGAAGAAGTGTTAAACAACAATTTACACCAAAACATGCTTAGGAACAATTAGAGCAAAAGGTGTTTTAAAGAGTATAAATAAATTAGGGAACTACCAATAAGTTCCCAAGAGATTTCAAATGTGAAATACCTCTAAGATTAGTAATACACATTAAGCGGAATTAGCGTTTAAACCGAAAACGCACCTTAGAGCACAAAAATGTGCTTTAAAGAAAAATGTGCTTTAAAGGAAAATGTGACTTAAGCATTTATACATGGAATTAAAAGGCTAGTGAGCCTAAATACCAATAAGGAATAAGGGAACAACAACAAAATGGTCATAGGAGCCATAGCGTATACACACAAATTAAGTATACAAAGTCCACAGAAAACAGGTACTAAACTGACGAAAGTCAAGGAGAAACCACTAAACGACTGGGTTTAAATTGGAATTAGCAACATGCTATTTCATGAACAAAGTTTCTAAAGCTTGTAAATGTACTAAGAACACATTTAAACTAGCCAAAACAAATTGCAAAATCAATGAGAACCCGGAAGCACATAAAATGTGTTTTAAGGCATTTTTGGCCTTCTAACATACCTATCACATGGTATAAGTCATTAGGAACGAGTTTAATGTATCAAATATTACATCAAAACATTAGAGAAACAAAAAAATTCAGGTCAAACAAGCCATAAGGCGGCCGACCTCAATGGTGAGTCACCATGGACAAAAATGCTTTATTTTTTTTACCATTTCAACAACCAAGACTTCCTTGGATTGCCATATGAAATACCCCGTAATTAAAAACAGTGATTAATTAGGCTAATTATATTTTTAAAGGCTTAATTAAACTTAAATAAACATGAGGGAACGAATCCCGAAGAAAACGGACCTTCAAAATGGGTTAAAAGCATAAACGAACCTTAAAGCGCGTTTTCGAGGAAAACCGGGAAAACGTGACTTTAAGCGGGTCAAATAGACTCGTAACAATTTTGGTCAACCAAATAGTCATTAATAAACATTAATAAAGGTTGAGAACCAATAAAATTAATTAAACGAGAAAATTCCGGAAAACGGGTACCGGTTAGTAAAAACTGTAACAATCGGGAAGTTGTGGGGTGAGAATGCAAATAAACAAAGTTGGTGTGTCCACTTTGCAAAAAAAAATCAAGAATATGTAGAGGGGGTGCATAGGGGGCTGATTTCCCTCTCTCACTCTCACTCTCTTTATTGTTTTCTTATTTACTAAAAGACAAGAAAAATAAGTAAAAGCAAAACTCACTCTCTCTCCTATTCTACCTCTCTCTCACGCACCCATCTCCCTCCTTCTCTGAATTTCCTCCTCTCCTGCGACAGGCATGGAGAAGTGAAGCCCCCCACTCAACTCTCATCTTCTCTCTTCTCTTTGAGTACTCAAACCTTCTCCAAATACAATAAAAATTACACCATTGGAATCCCCTTGCAAAGGAGAACACTTTCCTCCTTTCAAAAATCCAAAAGCTTCATTTTCGTTTTCATGGGTGTTCCCCATTTGAAGATTTGAGTCCACCATTAGAAGCACCTTCACCTCGTCATCTTGAGGTAAAAATAATTTCGAAAATCCTTCATTTCTAGCTCTCATTAGCATTATAAGAATTTTCAGGTTTTGAACTCTTGGTTCTTCTTGCTCCAGCCAATTTTGGCTTCTCTTGTGGGCTAGGAATCCTACTCTCTTGCTAGTCAAGAACTTCATTCATCCATTGGAAGGTAATACCCATTTCTAAACCCTAAAACATCTAGATTCTAGGGTTAGTTTCAAATGGATGCTAAGTGTTTGTGTGTATTGGTATGGGTTGCTGTAGCATTGCCCATTCCTTGAATAAAAACTGAGAACAAGAAGAAGGAAAGAGGAAAAGAAGAGAAGGAAAGGAAAGAAAGAAAACTAGAAAGAACAAGGTAAAGTCCCTTACCTGAACTAGTTTTATATTGGTTAATGTAATAGTTTTGAGTAGAAGGATGAGGAATGTATGTAGTATGAGTAGTAGTAATGTAGTAATGTATTGGAGAAGAGAAGGTAACATTTTTGAAGTTTTTAAATGATGTTTAAAAGCTTGGGAAAACATGGGGTATTGAATGTGTATGTGCAGGAATTTATTGTGTTGTAGTGAAGTTGAAATGTGAGTATAATGCATTGTATAAACAGGTTGTGAGAATGAACAATTGTGAGCTGAAATAGTGTGTGAGCAAAGTAATAATTATAGGGGAGACTATGTCAAATTTTATCTGGGAATTTGGGGACTTAAGTGTTTAGAAGAGGAAGTAACCTAGATAGTAACTAGGTGCATTTGGAGAGTTAAAATGAGAAACTTAGTATCTTGAAACAGATTTGGATATGAGTTGGTGGATGGGATGTAACTAGAAGTGAACTAGTGTATTTAAGATGCTAGAAATAACATTAGTTGAAGGAGTAATGGAGGATAGAAGTTGAGTGAAAAATCTTTAGCATAGTAGAGGAAACAAAATCTGTAGCAACGGGAGAGTAAAAACTGATGCAAGTGTTGGGAAGAAGTGAAGAAAAAATTGTGTAAGTTGAGTAGAAATTGAGTAGTAGGTTTGGAGGATGAATTAAGGTGATTTAGAGCATTTAAATGAGTGGTAACATGTAGGGAAGTATTGGTAAAGATTGGGGAAGCAATGGGAAAGTAAAACACTAAGAAAACAGATTTAAAACTGAAGTAGGGACTGAGGACCTTAGGACCGAACTTGCAAGGTCGGTCGAGCCCAGAATTACAAAGACGGAAACCTTCTGGAATGGACCGACCTTGGGACCGGACTTGCAAGGTCGGTCGGACAAGAAAATTTTCCCGTCTGAAACCTTCTGGAAGGACAGACCTTGGGACCGGACTTGCAAGGTCGGTCGGCCAGAAAAATTCCCGTAATGAAAGCTACTGGAATGGACCGACCTTGCGACCGGACTTGCAAGGTCGGTCGGGCTAAAATTTTCACGTAAGAAACTTACTGGAATGGACCGGACCTTGGGACCGGACTTGCAAGGTCGGTCGAGCCTGGAATTTTCGCTAAGTAAACACACTGACTTCGACGACCTTGGGCTAATACTACATCGACTATAGATCGACTTATATAAAACTACATATACGAGTTGTGCGATTGTGATTACCGTTGTCTGACCTAATACACTAAGTATTACAAGTATGTAGTTATAACCTAAGTAAAACACTTAGGAACGGGACACGACATTGTCGGTCCCTAGAGCTTCGACTCGAACATAAGTACTACCTAGAATCATTCTAGGCATGCGTAAGACCCACAGGGCAGCCAACAAATTAAGTGGTGTTTCCATAATTAAAACTGTA
The DNA here is from genome assembly GCA_023374045.1 of Limonium bicolor. NCBI lineage: Eukaryota > Viridiplantae > Streptophyta > Magnoliopsida > Caryophyllales > Plumbaginaceae > Limonium > Limonium bicolor. The sequence goes on from CM041776.1 coordinate 469,775,361, forward strand.
ACAGATTTACTAACTAACAAGTTAAGAGTGGAGTGTGAACGAAACTGATGTTGTACCTTAATCCAGAAAGTCACCGGCTACTGGTCGCGCCTAGAGATCTCTTGGGTTATCCCATATCGGGTTTACCCTAGTAAATCCTGAATGAACCTAGATAGATCGTCAGGCGGAGTGTGCTACCGTTGGCACCAGGCCCTTGGCCACCTAAATGGACGCCTTTACAAAGGCAAAGTGAAATAGTCTCGGAGTCTTCAGATGATCGGGCAGTGAGCACCTTGTGTGTACGGGGACTACTGTCCAAGTGAGTATATTTCGGGTTGTCCTAATTGACGCCCGACAGTGCTACCAAATCAAACAATATGTGAAGGCCCAGGGGGCCGCGTGTAAAAACGTGATGATGTTAATAAACGATGTTATTGTATTGTAAGAAGTGTGGTTGTGCTGTGTAATTTATGATGACTGTGAATTACCCCAAAACCTTAATATTATGAACTATCTAATTAGGATATACTAAGGCTAGAATGGCCTTAGAAACATTAGAAGAAGTGTGTTAAACAACAATTTACACCAAAACATGCTTTAGGAACAATTAGAGCAAAGGTGTTTTAAAGAGTATAAATAAATGAGGGAACTACCAATAAGTTCCCAGAGATTTCAAATGTGAAATACCTCTAAGATTAGTAATACACATTAAGCGGAAATTAGCGTTTTAAACCGAAAACGCACCTTAGATCACAAAAAATGTGCTTTAAAGAAAATGTGCTTTAAGGAAAATGTGCCTTAAGCATTATACATGGAATTAAAAGGTAGTGAGCCTAAATACCAATAAAGAATAAGGGAACAACAACAAAATGGTCATAGGAGCCATAGCGTATACACACAAATTAAGTATACAAAGTCCACAGTAAACAGGTACTAAACTGACGAAAGTCAAGGAGAAACCACTAAACGACTTGGTTTAAATTGGAATTAGCAACATGCTATTTCATGAACAAAGTTTTAAAGCTTGTAAATGTACTAAGAACACATTTAAACTAGCCAAAACAAATGCAAAATCAATGTGAACCCGGAAGCACATAAAATGTGTTTTAAGGCATTTTTGGCCTTCTAACATACCTATCACATGGTATAAGTCATTAGGAACGAGTTTAATGTATCAAATATTACATCAACACATTAGAGAAACAATAAAATTCAGGTCAAACAAGCCATAAGGCTGCCGACTGCAAACGTTGTATCGTGAGTGGTTAAACTGGTGTAAAAATAAAAGAAAAGAAATTAAAAAAACTCAAAAAAAACGTCGGGCTGCAAACAAAATCCCGGTCGTGGTAGTATAGTAAAAATGTAAGCGACACGGATGTTGAACCGTGGGAACTAATGTGCATATTATAGTACCTAAGGCGTGTCACAAAAGGGGGGATTAATTGACTTGTTTTAAATAAATAAAAACAGTAGATAAAATTAACTAAGTAAGCAGATAAACTAAATGGGATCTGGGTTCAGTTAATATAAATCTGATCTTTCATGCTAGGTCTACTGGTTTAATTATAATTATTTGGCAAGATCCTGTTTTTATTCTTAAGGACTAAATCATAGCCTCATAAGAACTCGTTCCAGTTGTGCAAGGTCCGATGAAAACTCAAGCACCCACTGGTGGACGGCAGAGGAGTATGAGGATTTTATTCTTGCAACTTGAAAATACTAACTCATTAAATCATAATAAGCTTTCTCCAGTTATACGGCTTAATTAACCTATCTATTTATCACCTGGTCTGATCAAAATAGACTTAGAAAAGCAATTTAATAAACTCATGACATTTATTAAAAAGATGCGAGAAAACCTTTAAGCGTAACAAACTTCATTAAAATTAAAACCAGTAAAACATATTGCATAATTAATACAGATACATAATAATTATTCCCAGAGTATATGTAAACTAGCCTAATCATATTAAATAGTTTGATCTTCTATTTAAATACGTGAGACTAGAGGTGAGAATAATGAGATGTAAAGAAAACAAATGTAGAAGCGGGAGATTAGAAATGAAATGAACGAGTGAGTGAAAGTGTAGTGGTACGAAGATGGAATGATGGTGTGAATTGGAACTCCAGGAGGAACCACGGACGGAACCTCTGGAAGGACGCTGGAGAAGGTAAATGGAGCGTGGTATTTATAGAGGAAGAAGAAGAAGCAGAGTTGCAGCTCATTGATTGCAGCTCATTGATTGCAGGGGACAGAGCTGCAACGTGTGAGCGATTTATGGTAGGCGATGGGCGGAGTAGATGGATAAGGCAGAAACAAGTCGACGGGCGAAGTCGACGAGCGAAGAAGATAACCCGTTGATTTCCTGGACATTTACACGCGTCCGCTACATATGTGGCGGTCTTCTCTCACGTACATTCTCCTCTCTTGTCCGCATGTTAATATGTGGTTGTATGTTACTCATGTCCGCCTATAATGAGGTGGTACTTAGGCGGTTCTTCATGGTCACGTCCGCCTATATTGAGGCGGTTGCCTCTAAGTGTTGTCCGCCTAATATGAGGTGGTACAGAGGCGGACACGCCTTCTTCCGTGTGCTTCTCGCGTGTCATTTGTAATCCCTTAAATATAAGTCTTTAATTGGTATTTTTCCTATATTTTAACACATATAATACATCATTTTAATATAACAACATAAATATAGGAAAAAACCCAGATAAGTGAAAAACATTACAAAATGCTGCAAATTATAAGGTGATTAAACCTTAATAAGTCTATATGTTTTGCACTTATCAAACTTCCTCACACTTGACTTTTGCTTGTCCTCAAGCAAATAAGGAATATAATTATCTCTAAGCCATAATAATAAAACAAGATTAAATAAGTGTAGAAGGGAATTTAGACAAAGTGACAATTGACTCGTAACAATTTTGGTCAACCAAATAGTCATTAATAAACATTAATAAAGGTTGAGAACCAATAAAATTAATTAAACGAGAAAATTCCGGAAAACGGGTACCGGTTAGTAAAAACTGTAACAACCGGGAAGTTGTGGGGTGAGAATGCAAATAAACAAAGTTGGTGTGTCCACTTTGCAAATAAAAATCAAGAATATGTAGAGGGGTGCATAGGGGGTCGATTTCCCTCTCTCACTCTCACTCTCTTTATTGTTTTCTTATTTACTAAAAGACAAGAAAAATAAGTAAAAGCAAAACTCACTCTCTCCTATTCTACTCTCTCTCACGCACCATCTCCCTCCTTCTCTGAATTTTCTCCTCCTGCGACAGCCATGGAGAAGTGAAGCCCCCCACTCAACTCTCATCTTCCCTCTTCTCTTTGAGTACTCAAACCTTCTCCAAATACAATAAAAATTACACCATTGGAATCCCCTTGCAAAGGAGAACACTTTCCTCCTTTCAAAAATCCAAAAGCTTCATTTTCGTTTCATGGGTGTTCCCATTTGAAGATTTGAGTCCACCATTAGAAGCACCTTCACCTCCTTTCATCTTGAGGTAAAAGAATTTCGAAAATCCTTCATTTCTAGCTCTCATTAGCATTATAAGGATTTTCAGGTTTTGAACTCTTGGTTCTTCTTGCTCCAGCCGATTTTGGCTTCTCTTGTGGGCTAGGAATCCTACTCTCTTGCTAGTCAAGAACTTCATTCATCCATTGGAAGGTAATACCCATTTCTAAACCCTAAAACATCTAGATTCTAGGGTTAGTTTCAAATGGATGCTAAGTGTTTGTGTGTATTGGTATGGATTGCTGTAGCATTGCCCATTCCTTGAATAAAAACCGAGAACAAGAAGAAGGAAAGAGGAAAAGAAGAGAAGGAAAGGAAAGAAAGAAAACTAGAAAGAACAAGGTAAAGTCCCTTACCTTGAACTAGTTTTGTATTGTGTAATGTAACAGTTTTTGAGTAGAAGGATGAGGAATGTATGTAGTATGAGTAGTAGTAATGTAGTAATGTATTGGAGAAGAGAAGGTAACATTTTTGAAGTTTTTAAATGATGTTTAAAAGCTTGGGAAAACATGGGGTATTGAATGTGTATGTGCAGGAATTTATTGTGTTGTAGAGAAGTTGAAATGTGAGTATAATGCATTGTATAAACAGGTTGTGAGAATGAACAATTGTGAGCTGAAATAGTGTGTGAGCAAAGTAAGAATTATAGGGGAGACTATGTCAAATTTTATCTAGGAATTTGAGGACTTAAGTGTTTAGAAGAGGAAGTAACCTAGATAGTAACTAGGTGCATTTGGAGAGTTAAAATGAGAAACTTAGTATCTTGAAACAGATTTGGATATGAGTTGGTGGATGGGATGTAACTAGAAGTGAACTAGTGTATTTAAGATGCTAGGAATAGCATTAGTTGAGGGAGTAATGGAGGATAGAAGTTGAGTGAAAAATCTGTAGAATAGTAGAGGAAACAAAATCTGTAGCAAAGGGAGAGTGAAAACTGATGCAAGTGTTGGGAAGAAGTGAAGAAAAAATTGTGTAAGTTGAGTAGAAATTGAGTAGTAGGTTTGGAGGATGAATTAAGGTGATTTAGAGCATTTAAATGAGTGGTAAACATGTAGGGAAGTATTGGTAAAGATTGGGAAAGCAATGGGAAAGTAAAACACTAAGAAATAGATTTTAAAACTGAAGTACTAGACCGGACCGACCTTAGGACCGAACTTGCAAGGTCGGTCGAGCCCAGAATTACAAAGACGGAAACCTTCTGGAATGGACCGACCTTGGGACCGGACTTGCAAGGTCGGTCGGACCAGAAAATTTTCCGTCTGAAACCTTCTGGAATGGACCGACCTTGGGACCGGACTTGCAAGGTCGGTCGGCCAGAAAAAATTCCCGTAATGAAAGCTACTGGAATGGACCGACCTTGCGACCGGACTTGCAAGGTCGGTTGGGCTAAAATTTTCACGTAAGAAACTTACTGGAATGGACCGACCTTGGGACCGGACTTGCAAGGTCGGTTGAGCCTGGAATTTTGCCGTTAAGTAACACACTGACTTCCACCGACCTTGGGACCGACCTTGAGCAAGGTCGGTCGAGTAAAAAAAATGTTTTATTATATGATTATAGTAATCATATGTATATATTATATGCCTATACACATAGCATATGTATGTAGTAATACACCATTAATGAAGTAGTAATGGTGAGAAAGTAAGTAATGAGTAAGGAAGCAAGTTTAAGAAGTAATAAGGAAAGGAATGGTTTTATAATCAAGTATGAGTGTAAAGGAGTAGCAAGTATACATTAGGAGTATTAATGGAAGAGTAAGTTGGATCATTGATCATACAACTTCATGTATGTATAGGAATCAAATAGTTGAGCTCCAAAGGAACCGGTAGTACGAATACGACGGTGAACGGTATGATTTCTTCATGCCCTGTATCCTAACTTGGTTACCCCGATTTGTGTGCTTATGTGATCACCAATAAGATAAATGCATGAATTGGACTTATATTGCACTTAAATGTGTTTGAACTATTTTGTTCTTGTGTATCTTCTTGAACATTTAGTTTGTATAATTCATGAAATGTATGAATGGAAATGAAGAGTATGTGTAAGTAAGTTGTATTTGTGTATTGTAATGATGTATGGATAGGAAGTACTGACTTCTACTAATTCCTAACCATCTAACTCCTAACATGAGTAATGAGTAAAATGGAATGAGTAGAAGTCCGATATAGTTTCGACCACGCGTGAGGATAAGGAAACACAAGAGGTTGGATCCGAATCCTGGCTGTAATCTTTTCCATGGACCAATCCCCTTGAATGGGTAGCATCCTGGATTAGTGGGCCACCCTAAAGCCCGGTGGTGGGATGTAGTAATCCCTGCCCGGAGGTCAGACCGACTTAACTTGAGTAAAGTAAGTAAAAAGTAAGTATTGTATGTGTATCGGTCTTGACTATTGTAAGTCATTGACCTTGAGTAAAAGAGTATTGAACACCCGATTAACCCGGGTGTGTAATGATGCTAACAAGACCTATGTATGAATTGGAGAAGTGTATCTCCGAATTGCGGTGAGTATTCGGTAAGTATGAATGGTTGACTTGTAATGTCTTCCTTGCATGAATGAAATGTATGTATGCCTTGTGAAATGAATGTATTGAATTGTATTGTATAAAACATGTATGTATGTATGAATGAAACGAACCGCATGTACTCGACCAATTAGTTGGCGTACCCTCGCTAGCACGTGGGGTATGCGGTTATCATATGCAGCGTAAGCTGATCCCCTAGGGGGAATGTTTTTATTCTACAGGTACCCGCGAGGCGTGATGGTCAAGTAAGGACCGGAACGAGTTCTTTTTGAGTAGTTAGTAGGATTGGGACGGTGTACCGAGTTGTACACGGCTAAGGCCTTTTTTAGTAGCCGGTGTACCATGTGGTACACCTTTTTGGAGAATGAATCATGATTGGATAGAAAAGAGTAGATGTATAAACTCTTGATTTTTGGGAAATAGTCTTGGAATGTAATTCGTATACCTTAGACACTCGGTAATCAAATGTAAGTATTTGGTATTGTAAAGTAAGTAGTATGTATTCGGTTATTCTAATCGTTAGACCGTTACGGTAAGTAGTAGTAGCCTTGTTAGCCTTGGATGGCTAACGACGTTGTATCACTCGCCGGGAGTAAGTAAGTATTCCGCTGCGAGTAAGGTAATTATGGGAGTGATTAGAGGATAATGGAAGGATTAACGGTTGGGGTGTTACATATCATATTGTCCCCTTAGTGAATCATTATTGAGACTCTTACCTGTCAAATGAGAGCTCCCAAATTCGTAGCTCATCCTCTCTTTGAAGAAACAACACAAAAAAAACTCCATGTTCTTAGATTTAAGCCTTAAAAGAACACCTTGTCTTGTAGAAATCATAACTTTCTCGTCCTAGCTCCAAATCACAAGCTTGATATCTCGTTGGAATCCTCTCTTCAAGAGCTTTACAGCCATAGCTCATGAGCCCCCAGATTCTCAGGAAAACCACAAAGAAGTGCCTTTGATTCTCGAGGTAAAACATTGCCTTCTTGAAAACTTCTTGTTCTTTGGTTTTTGTTACAGCCGATTGGCATGGGATACTAACCCTCTTATCTTATCTTGTTGTATAATTTTGGAGCCAATTTCTCTAGAAATTGCTGTCAAAATTTCTAAGGAAATCAAGCTTAAATATTAAGCTAATGGTTAATATACAAGGTAAATCCTACAACTAACCTATTTCAAGGTTCTCATTGTTGATCTATATATGATCTAACCTATTGTTTACCTTGTTTATTATTACCGAATTTATTAGGTGTTAGGTTTAAATTTTGACACTTAAATGTTATTATCTTATAAATCTAAAGTTAGTTTGTAACCCTTAAGATATAAGCTTCAATATAAGCTATCATAATATGCAAGAAAAATTCATATACTATCATTTATATGGTGGCCGAAATTAAGAGGTTATATATGAGTTAGAAAAATTATCTAACTAAGTTAAATTGAGGATTAGTATAATTATGAGTAATATGTAAATTTGAGAAGTTTTGGTTGCATAATATTAAGGCCGAAAAATATATATGAGTCTATGGAATTTTTTAGAGTTTAAATGATGAGAAAATAATTGTAGAATTAAGTTTACAATTATAAAGAGTTTATAAGTGTTATAAGGAATTTATAGGTTTTTGGTATATTTAAGAATAATAAAGGACGGTATACATATACTATAACATTAGATAATTAAATCTGGTGGTTTAGAGATGTTTAAAATGATTTTTGATGTTCAAAAATCTGTAGGAAAATTAGTTACGAAAATTAGAAATTAATTGGAGTTAAATTGGTTAATAAATGAGTTAGGATAAAGAAAAGACCAAGGGTAAAATGGTAATTTCCCTGGTCAAAGGTGGTCAAACGTGGTCAAACTTGGTCAATGAAAGTTTATAAAATGTTTAGAGGAGCTAGAATAAAATTTGTAGCAAAAGGTTAGATAATAAAAAGTATAAAGGAATAAGAAGTTAAGTTAAATAACTTAGGGGTAACATTGTAAATAATGGAAAGTTAGGGGGTTTGACCATAAAAGACTGGTCAAACTTGGGTAATTTTGGTAATTGACCAAAAGTATAAAGGAATTTAAATAAGAAAGACTTGGAAGAAATTAGAAATATAAATAACAAAGTTTAGAACTTTATGAGTAAAATAGAAATTAAGAGAAAACTGTGGGTAAGTTAAATAACAAATTTTTTGTTGAAGAAGGTTAGGAAATTAAATAAAGATTTAGAAACAAGTTGTAAAAGAACAGAGTTAAGACGGGTTTAAATGAGACCCGTATATAAATTAAGTATAGGGTGTTATACTCGTATTTAATAAGTATAGGAGAAAATCAATACTTAAGGTATTTTTAATGAATACAAGTTATATTGGAAAAAGAAATAAATACGTATGTTACGGTGTATCATATGGGTGTATACGAAAAATTTTAGTGTACATGAATAGTACTTGTATACGTGAATAGTATACGTATACATGAATAGTAAAGACGTATACACGAATAGTAAATACGTATATATGAATAGTAAATACGTATACATGAATAGTAAATACGTATACATGAATAGTGAATACATATACATGAATAGTAACTACGTATATATGAATAGTCAAATACGAGACGTATACGTGAATAGTAAAATACGTATACGTGAATAGTGAAATACGGTGAATAGTAAAAGACGAGATAGTATAAATGAATAGTGAAATACGGATGAATAGTGAAAAAATATGAAAATCTAATACAAGGTCCGTATGAGTCTAAAGTTGCTAACTGTGCAACTAAATAACTGCTAACGACGTTAGTGAGTTAATGAATTGGAATTGAGCTCGAAAACGCTCCTAAATGATCGAACCCATTTAACAGTATACTATTATACCCGGGTTAACCTAGGAAGAGGTTTAAGTTGAAAAGGGAACCCAATTAGTTCTAAGACACAGGATACTAATACTAGTTCTAGTTACAGATCTAGATAAGTCAGAGGCGTTCGGCAGATTAGGCGAACGAGGGATTAAGAGCTAGCCAATCTCCGGTGTACGGTATAGGATTCTTGTAGTTTGTTTGCTAACGAGGTCTACCTCGGTTTGTGTGCTATGTGTTATTGTGATACGACCAAGCAAGATTAAGCTTGAAATCGATTTACTGTATTGTTATTGTGTGTCCATTGCACACTAACACGAATTGATTCAGAGCTTGTTCATTAACTTTGTTTAATAAACAATTGTATAAGGTTATAAATACTCCCTGTTATTAGTTGGTTAATACCGAGAGAGGTTTAACTAACAAATTGTCAATGAGACTTCAGCTAACTGGAACTTGGGAGAAGAGGAATCCGGGACTGACTCCGGTCATGCATGTTCAGGTTAGGAGGTCGGCATCTGTATCAGATCTGTCTTCCGCCTAGGGTCCACAAACTGACCCGACCATCTCGAGTGAACAGTTCGAGATGGGAGGCAAATTTAGGAGGCGTAGGAGGGTCAAGCCTACACCCCTCATAACTTAAGAATTATTGTTTATTAACCCAATGGAGCTAATAACTCATTGGCTAGGGTCACCATGACCCGACAAAAATAAACAATTCAGTTAGAGAACAACCAGTTCTAATAAGAGAACGGTTGACACTTATAAGGTATGGTCAAACACGAGAACTAAACAATCCTCAAGCCTCAAGAATTAGCAATCTAACTTACATCATTAATGGGCGTCCATTACGACGTTCAATTTATTTGAGCTGTGAATGTTTCACATAAATGTGTTGTTTGTTATCGTACTTCTTATTATTATTTGTATGAATAAACAATTGCATGCATACGACAAAGTAGTCGTGTGTAACCCGGCTAGCTTGTGGGCTGCACGTTTTCTGTACCAGCCATGTGTTGAGCCCCTTGGGGCCTGTGATTTAAACTTTGCAGGTAGGTACCGGACGAAGACTCAACCTGAGAGTAGGAGCGGGTAGAGTACTTCGGGTTGCTTTTACATTTGTTACACGAGTTGTGCATGTACACTCGTTTAGTAAATTGATGAGATGTTAGTATGATGTATTAGGATATGAGATACTCGGTATAAATTGTGGTTTATGAATTGTAATTTTTTAGATGCTCGAGTGATTATCCGGTTAGTTAGACCGTGACTTGTTAAGAGAATAGGCCTAGTTAGTCACGTGGGTGACTAACGGCGGTAACACCAATTTAGTAGAACTTTTCCGCTGTGTTGTTAATGTACGAGATGGACTTAGGGTGACGATCATTGTATTTGGAGATGGGGTGTTACAGACTGTTTGGATTGGATGGATGGTTACGTATTTTATGCATGTTTGTTACAGTATTTATTATATCTGTAAAATGGTAAAGCATGAAACCAATCTAATAACAAGATGGTTAAAAAAAATGACAAGTGACCAATAGGGCCCAGGCCCAGCATACTCAGCGTCTATCGCTGAGACTACACTCATTGTGCAGGTTGCAGATCTCCGTCGAAGCCGAATAGCGGGTACCGGGTAGTGAGGGTTTCTTTAGTTGTTGTACATGGAATTTAATTGTATAACAGTATCAGTTATGGATGTATGACGGTACGGTTGTATTTATTTGGGATTTGGGTAGATTCTCACTTGTCGACTGTTATGGATGTGGACTTAGTATGATGTATAGGAGATATCTCGTTGTCACAGCGGTTTAGTAGTGTTATTGTTTTAGTGTTGGATTTAGTTTCTGCTTCGTTACTCGCATGGGCGAGTAATGGCAGGTGACACCCAAGTGAGTTTAAATGTTGTTGCTTATTCTTCCGCTGTAAGATGTCTTATTTTTCTGTTAACGTGAGTGACTATTACATGTTTATTGAGAGGGGTGTTACACGACTGACCCACACATGTTGACCCGGCCGACCCAAACCTCCTGGGTCGGTCGAAGTCAGTAAGAAATCGGCTCCGGGAATCCATCTCGACCGACCCACGACCGACCCAACCTCCTGGGTCGGTCGAAGTCAGAAAATTCGAGTTGGAAAATTCTTGCCTGACCGACCCATGACCAACTCAACCCTCTGGGTCGGTCGAGGTCAGAATTATCCTATTGAATTTGTTTCAACTCCCATCTTCTACCCATTTCTTCCCCAATCTTCCTACATGTAATCTAACCTGCTTTAACACTATTTAGACCCTCTAAATTACCTTAGTTCATTCATTAACTCATCATTAAATCCTTGGTTTCCTTACACAATTTTTCAACTCTTGTTTTCCTAAAACTCTTGCTACAGATTTTTGTTTCCCATCTCAATGGTTCACCAATTAGTGTTGTCCTAACACTCACCCTTCATTCTTTACATTCCCCATTTCTACCATCTATGCACTACTATCTCTAATCAAGTTTCCTAGGCGGTTAACTACTCATCCCAACCCTAAGCACCACTAATCAACCTAGGTTGTTTCCATTCATCCAAGCCCCTAAGTCATTTAGTTTCTACAGAAAATTTGACATAGTTCCCCTACAATTTTAACATTGCCCACACATCATTGCAGCTCACACTCATTCCCACTAACATTCACATCAACTTAAACATCAACAACCATTAAATTCCTGCACATACACATTTATTTCTCTTTGGCTTCCAAGTCTTTAACCATCATTTTAAGCAACACTAAAACAACTCAATCTCTTCCTCATTATACAACAACACAACCCATTATTCAAGCACTTCAAATCCTCATTTTAAACATTAAAAAGCTGTTACAATAAAACATACAAAACTAGCTCAAGGTAAGTGCATTTACCTTGTAATTTTAGTTTTCTTTCCTTCCCTTCTTTTCTCCTTCTTCTTCTTCTTTTCTTTCTTCTTGTTCAAGCCTCACAAATCGGTAATGCTACAGCCCATCAATACACAACAGTTCCCACTTAGAACTAGCCCTTATTTAGCCTAGGGTTTAAACACATTTTTAAGGTTTAAAAGGGGCATTTACCTTGCCAATGTCTAGATGGAGTATTGGACAGCAACAAGAGCAAGATTCCAGCTCCAAGAATGGGGAAAAAACTGGCTGGAATGAGAAGAGCAACAAGGCTCAAAAATCTGAAATTTCAACTTGAAGGAGAGAGCTAGGAAGAGGGATTTTGAGTTTCTTTTTACCTTAGATTAACAAGGAGATGAAGGAGCTTCTAATGGTGGTCTCAAAGGGGCTGCTGTTTGAGCTCCTTCAAATCGCCATTGGAGCACAAGGAAGAAGGAGGGAGTCTAAGTGGGGAGCAAAAATCGTGGGAGAGGGAATGAGGGTAGGAGAGAGTCACACTCACCTTTTTTTTTACTTTTGCACTTTATTTTTTTGTCTTTTAGTGTATTAGGAAGAATTAAAATAGAGGGGGAGAGGCTAGCAGTCGTCCCACACCCCACACACACAACATATTTCTGATTTTTATTTACAAGTGGGGGAGACATTTTGGTTTAATTACACTTAACACCCCACAAGTTCTAGTTTTTACACTATTCTCTCACCGGAACCCGTTTTCCGGAATTTTCTCGTTTAATTAATTTTAATGGTTCTAGACCTTCGTTAATGTCTAATTATAGACATTTGATTGACTAAAATTATTACGGGTATATTTAACCCGCTTAAAGTCGCGTTTCCGGTTTCCTTGAAAAACGCGCTTTAAGGTCCGTTTGTGCTTTTAACCCATTTTATGGATCCGTTTTCTTCGGGAATTGTTCCCACGTATTTATTTAGGCATAATTAAGCTTCTAAAATCCTAATTAGCCTAATTAATCACTGTTTTTAAGTTCGGGGTATTTCACTCAGAATGTTTATCTCAATCTAGAGCATTTTCTAAGGATAATTGTCACTTTCATTGTTCTACCATCATGCTGCATAAAGGATCATACATCAACCAAGTTTGCCCAAACTACAAATCTACAATGTGAAATGAATAATGCAAGTGGTGGTGTGTTGGGTGCAATCTTGCTGGTATGTTGGCTAATTTACAGGGTACATCGACTAAAATCGGGTTTCGTTATATTGGTCAGTTTATGAAGTGAAGTGGCATTCCTTTTGCGCTTGGAGGGGTACATCCTGAAAAAAATTCATTACACTACAAATGGGTATATCATGAAAATTTACTCGGTACACGGTGCGTGGGTATATCGTGAAAAAATATTTGTTACACACACAGGGGTATACTGTATTTTAAAATAAACCTGAGGGGTATATTATAGTGATTGGTGAAGTTTAAGGATATTTTGTAAAAAAAAAAACAGGTAAACCTTAGTGATATTTATCATAATTTTGCGTTTTTAGGTAGTTTAGCTTGATTGTGTCCAAGATTTTTTCTCCTTTTTCTAATTTTTTTTGTGAAACAACCGACCATCTTAGCATTAGTAGATGGCGGGATACATAAATACATATTTCAGATTCTTCCGAACCTCATTTGTAGTCAGTGTGCAAGGAAGGCAGTGGTAATACCAACAACCAATACTTGAATCGCATCTACAGTAAAGATGCAATTCATACTGACTAACACAACATAGAAGACTCCTAGCTCATCAACACTTATAAACCAAAACCACACTACCAGTAACCTAGCATCCATGTTATAACAAACCCAAACATGCTCCTAAAGCATTCATGATAACTACCCCACATCATAAGATAAAAGAGGATGAACAAGTCAACCTGCAACGTTCAAAAAGTTTATAAGTACATAACCCATAATAGATATTGCCTAATACTATCAAAGCCAAATATCCTTTCCACAGTGGTATATCAGATGAGCAAAACAAGTACACGACCGCAAAGGAGCTACACCAATCCTTGCAACTGTGAACTTCGTAGCTCATTTTTCTTGGCAACCCCCAGATGCATTAGGGATTGACGTTGCATTGGAAGAGTTATCAGTTGCTTGAGCAGGTTCCCTTTGATGAACCAGGTCCACCAAAAACAGGGTTCCTCCCTAGACTGAGTAGTTTTTCCCTTATTGACATGAGGACCAGATTTGTAAAAGAACCTTACATCCTCAAGCGTACCTTCGTTTATAATTCAATCAAAGTTTTGCTTCTTCCTGCCTACAACAGCTGGGATTCTTCAACCTACATAAGGACAGGAATGTTGTGCAGCTCTGCTTCATCTGCAGCTTCAGCCACCTCAAGTTTGAAGCTTTGACCGTATTAGGTTGCAAGGAGCCAACACCCATCCTCGATTCATCTTAAACATTCGCAGTCTTGACTTCTGCTGGAGGCTTCTGTCCCAGATATGGATGTCTTTTCCACTACACCATAAATATACTTCCATACCTCTCACTGTTGTCCTCATATGAAGCCTTCTGCTCAAAACGTAGACCTAAAGGTCGCAACCAAGGCCCATAAGAAAAGACACCCCCCACAGGCTCCGTTTAGTCGGAGCACTCCTTTGTCGCATGCAAGAATAGACCACATCAAAAATAGATAGCCGACTTTCTTTGTATGTAACCAGAAAACTAAATCGACTCCATCCATAACATATCTTAACACGGCTTATAGATATCCAATATAACTTTCATGCGCATATATTCACTCCCAATCTGACCATCATCTTCACTATATTCCAGAAACATCCCAAACTAGTTACCTAATTGTTGCGTGAAATCTTTAAGTTGTAAACGAAAGGGGACATCATGAACTCTGACCCGTATAATAATCAAAGGAAACTCATGGTCTTTTGGGGCCTTCTTCTTGTCAGTCTGTTGAAACACCAAAGGGAAACAACCGAAGGATCATGGACTCCGCTTCAAAGCTACATTCACCATGTCTTTCTTCTTGAATTTAACAAGAACTAATTTTTACTCGCGATTCAAAATCTAAATTCACCATCCAACTACCACCCAGAGTATTCCCATTGCTCTAATATTAGTACTTTTTAGGAGAATAATTTGTAGATAAGACATTGATTAAAAGGGATGGTTTGACCCTCATCAACTGCATCATTCATGTTTGTAGATTCTCCCTCCTATTTCATAAGAGAGAGCACAACACAACGTGAAGCTTACTAATCCACCGGAACATGCAAAGGTGGATCGACCATTTTTGTTTCAAGACGAAAGAAAAGTTAGGAGAAGGGAGAAAATAGAAAAGAATAACCTTTAGTTCCGAGGAAGGCGAGAAGGGTTACTAACCTAACCCCATTCTCACATGCAAAACATAATGACTATAACACCCATTTTTCAAAAAAAGCGCCGCTTTGATCTTAGCATAAACAAAGATTTGGGACGAAACTCTACTGATACCTAAGAAAAGATAAGTGTGGAAGACAATGGGACCCAACTTTGGGATCCTCCCACCGAAGGAAGACTACCCGGTTTTTTCCTTTTCCTTTTTCTAATGTGTATTACTATAGTTTGAGACTAATGAGAGCTTGACACGATGAAACATGTTGGTTCAAGATTTTGTGAGCCACCACTGTGTTGATATACACTAGTACATTAATAAGCATTCGACACACTATTTTTGGCAAGTTTAAACATGATCTACGAAAAAAGTCATCTATTAACTTAGGTTTTCGGCGGATCCCATATAAAAGTCATCTAAAATAATTGGTTTCCCAACAATAATGGACATTGTTTCAGCAAATTTGTCGAGAAACCCCCGAAAATAAGTCCTACTATTATTGGCGGTTGTTTTGAAGAACCACAAAAAATGTTCAATTAAAAAAAAATCAGCGGTTTTTATATGAGAACCACCAGAAACCCGTCAAGTATTACAACACCACACGCGTGCCGCGGTACTCACTAGTGAAAAAAAAAGGTTTTATAACATGGTCAAAATTGGCTTTATAATTGTTACTAAGTCATTCTAATCCCTAAATCAACGAACACACTAGTGCTCTCTACGACTCGCCCCTCCGACACCATCTTCCTCTCGCTGATTTCCAGTGCCATCTGCCGCTGTCCTCCTCCTAGATGTCGCCGACAAGTTTCATCTCTCATCGCGTTCTCCTCGCCCTTAAACGTGGGTATGCCTATAGCAAGAAAAAGTTAGTTTTTTTTGGCATTTTTCTTTCTAGTTTTTTATAAATGTTGGTGTTAATTTGATGCTATAATGTGTTTGTTGGTTTAATTATGTGATTATGAGTGTAAGAGATTAACTAGTGTGGTTCATTTGACACAAAAATAAGTATATGCCTCCAAGGTGCTCAACAAAATGCCTCTACGTGTTTGAGTGACTTTTGAGTTATGTTTTCATTGTTTGTACATTGTATGTGGTATGTAATGATATTTGATAACTAGATATATGCATGTTACATTAGAAAATTATTTGGATTATTGTTATTGTGACATATTTTATCTTAAGAATATGTAGTTGGTTAAATAAATATACATAAAGAGAGTGGAAAAATAGAATAAGCACCAATTAACTATATTATTGGAGTATAAAGATGTTGCTGAGATAGTCAACCCCTACAACGGAGTCAATCGTTCATCGCTGCAAAACACAACCCAGTTCGTCCAACCGAGAAGCACGAAAGACTTCCTCGAGTCGTTGTGAAATTTAAGGAACGAAGGTGTCAACTCTCAACGCCCCAACGGTCAGACGTGCGCCTAAATTCTTTCAACGAATTTTTCAGCTAAAGACTGGGCGCGTCTCTCCTTAGTCTGCGCTCCACTAAGTTAGTTCAGAAAATTCAGGAACTAACTCTCTACAACGGTCAAGTCGAGCTGTATAAATAGGATTGTAATCACTAGTTATTTCCTTGCGCTAACTGAGAGTTCTTTTGTTGAGAGAAGTTGTGTAAAGAGAGCTGCATTCGTTTTCGATAGAGAAAAGTACCAAAGTTAGTTAGCACATAGATAGACTTATTCTAGGTAGGTCCTAGTTTCACTACACTTGTCATTGAACCGATCAGAGATTGTATTGGGTGAGTGAGTGAAAAATGCAAAGTATATCCCATTTTGCTGAGTTCGATTAAGTCTTTCCATCTTTCAAGTACACTCCAAATTAGTTTGTTTAAGTCTTTTCACGTTTCGAATTCGAGTAACTGCTTCCGCTTAATTAGTTCGACTGAGTGTTTCCACATTATCAGTGATTCTGCATACTTAGTACGATTGGGTCAAACCATCTCAAAGACAACACCTTGAGTTAGTTTGAGTTAGCTATCCGATCCTACATGTGGTATTAAAGCCTCGTTTAGCTGACATCTAATTGAGAAGAAATGGCAGACCTCTTCGCAAATCAAAACAACAAGATGCACTTCGAGCATCCCAGACTCACTTCATGAATTACGATCATTGGAAAAATGAGATCGAGCAACACATCGAGTTAGTTAACTCTGAATTATATGAGATTGCAGGAGATCTCACAGTCAATCCAGATCGAGCTACATGGACTGCGGCAAATCACAAAAGGTATGAGCTGAATCGACAAGCATCTCGTGCCATCTACACATGTCTGTCCATTCTAGAACAGAGAAGAGTAAATCATTGCAAGTCAGCAAATAAAATTTGGACTCTTCTTCAAGCTACTCAAGAAGGAGTCACTGAGCTCAAGAGATGCAAGGCTCAAGAACTAAGAATCGACTATGAGAACTTTCTGCAAAAACCTGGTGAGTCTCTAGAAGATGTGCTTGATCGTTTTTACCTACTAACAACTACTATACAGGAAGTCAATATCCTACCGGATAGGGAGAGTGTCTTGCACACGCTGCTCAACAGTCTCAGAGAAGAGTGGGAGAAACCGTAATCTCCACTAAAGCTTGCAAAGATCTTTCCAAATGGAGTTGTCAGGACTTGGGCTCTTATCTACAGTCTATAGATAAGTGCTAGAAGAACGTCAGAAAGAAGTGGGGTAATGCATCATCTTCCACTTCTAGTCAACCTACTGTAATAAATGACCAAGCCTTGCAGGTTAAGTCAACTCAACATAGTCAAGAAGGTGCCTATATTGCTGATAATCAAATCAGAAAAGCAAAGGATGAGTTAGTGGATATTATAGTTGAAGAAAGTGAGGCTGAGACGATGGAAGACTTTGTCTTCATAGTAAAGAAATTTTGAAAATTCATGCGCAGTCAACCAAATAGACAAAGTCGGTCGTTCTCTGAAATACCCCAAACCTTGATATGTTGTTAAACATTTAAAATATGGTATGTAAAGGCTAAAAGGTGCCTTAGAAACATCAGTGAACAATTTAGACCATAGTAAATGCAATAAAACACTAAGACACAGTTTGAGCAAAAACATGCTCTAAGCTTGGAGTGAACTTGGTTGGGACCTAAAGAACCTACCAAGACTAAATATATTCATTATGATTTTATAAGGCTAATTAAGTCCTTAGAAATCTTGGTAGACAATTAAACCAAATATAACACAAATAAATACCTTAAAGTCAATATGAGCAGAAATGTGCTCTAAGCTTGGGATAAATTTGTATAAAACCTAAAGGTCATATCTATACCTTATAAATATGTTAATGAACATATTAAATCAATTACCAAAGAAAACCAAGCTTGAAAACAAGTTAAAACACAAAATGTGCTTTAGGAGTCTTAAAGCACATTTTTGAAAAATTGTCTTGTAAATGAGTTTTGAATGGCTAAATGTCCATCATTACTCTTTAATTAATATTTTTACTACTTAGTATCACATTTGGAGGTCTAAATCAATGGGAAATCAAAAATTTCACAAGAATGTGCCTTGTTTTGTGAATAGTTACAAAAAATGCTAGTTTATGACATAAGTCAATATAAGTAAGTTAATTGGTCAACAAAGACCAAAACACCCTTATTTAAATGGGGCCAGTTTTTGTAGGGTGAGTCATCACCATTACAAATCAATTAAAGAAAGAAGAAATAAAGTAAAGTACTATTCTACTTTAATTACATAAATATCTAAACAAGAGCACTCTCTCACCTCATTCTCTTATTTCCTTCATTTCCCACGGTTAGACATCTTCTTCCTCCTCTCTCCATCGGTTTGCTACAGCCATATACCATTCTCCATCTTGGAATGCTTGTAACTCATGACTCCATGCTCCAAATTCAATTCCAAGACCATATTTGTCTTAGTTGAGTCAAGCTCTTCAATTCTATCTTTTCAAATCTTCAAAAGCCTCATTCCGGTGCCATGGAGATTCACCATTGATGGAGCTTGAGCTTACCTTTTCATGCCGTGTCATTCTCCTTTGCTTCAAGGTTAGGAAAGTCAAAGAAAAACTTCTTTTCCTTTTGTTTTCATAAGTGACCGAAATTACCTTCTTCATGGTGTTTTCTTTTGCTTTGTTCTAGCTTCATTCCAACCATTCAAGGGCTTGGTGGAGACCTTTCTTGTTACATATTCAAGTTCTCTTTCAAATTCAAAGGTAAATATCATTTTAGTGTATTAAAACACTTATGTTAAACTATGGTTTGTATATGAGTTTAAGTGTGAATTCTTAAGCTCATTACCCTTATATGTATATTGAATAGAAAGTTGACAAGTGATCAAACTCCTTGCTGACTTTTCGGTACAAGGAAACAAGAAAGAAGTTTGAAAGGAAAAGAGGTAAACAAACTATCTCTATGTAGTTCAAATGCCTTAGGAGAAATGAGCTTGATTTGCTTGATAAAAATACCTAAGGAGCCAATGGTGAATGACCTAGTAAAATGCTCTCAAGGTAACTATTAAAGGGCATATGTGTTGTTGTATGTAATTGCAGGTCAAAGGCATTATTTATGTGGGAAATTTAGTGTTTAAGGTTTATGCAATTTAAGGGCTTAAGTGCCAAGCAATTTAAGTTTATGCACTATATTGTGATGTAGTGTGAATTTGGTGAAGTGTTGTGTGTGAGAATACTCTTGATGGATTTTAGGTGTTCTTGAATGAAATAAGGTAAAAACCTAAGTGTTTGGATGTGAGAATATACAAGAGAAGCTATGGCAAAATTTGGAAAATGTATAAGGAGTTCTAAGTGTTTTAAATGAGTTTTGGTGAACTAGGATGTTAAGGTGAACAAGTGTTTACTAGGGAAGAAAGCATGTGTTTAGAGTGATACAAGGATTTAGGTATTATCTTGGAAGTTCTAGGAATTCAATGTGTGTTTTTGAGGATGTACTAAAGTCTTGGAGAAGTTTGTTTAAGGTTTAGGAATGTTGATGTAAAAGGAGGAAATGATGTTTAGGTAAGATGTGAAAAAGGATATTAGTTAGTAAGAAAAGATGTTTGAGAGATGATGTTATGATGGTGAGGAAACATTCTTGGCATAGTGGTTATCATAGGTATGAAACACCACTTGGAGAAACTAAGGAGAAAACATTATAAGTGTTAAGAATTTTGGTAAGAAATGAGTAAATGTTTATGGAGTTATAAAATGAGTTTTAAGGATGTTATATGAAGGGTTAAATGTGCCAAATGATGTTAGAACACATTATGAGGCTTAAGGAGAAGTTTGGAGAAAGTTTGAAAAGTTTTGGACAAGTTCTGATGTTGTCCGACCCAGTGGTCCGACCCAGGGTGGGTCGGACAGCCCCAGTTAATTCAACCGTTGGTGTTTCTGGAATGGTCCGACCTAGAGGTCTTGGCTCGGACATGGGTCGGACGGGAGGATTTAAAAGACGGAAAAAGTTTCTAGAACGGTCCGACCCAGTTGGGTCGACGGTGGGTCGGACGGCCCAAAACATGTAAAAAAAACACAACTAAGTGTGGTTTAAGTAGTAAACCCTAGTGAGTTATAATGACAATTTAGTGGGGGAAAAGTTGTATTAAAATGTAAAAGTAAAACAAGTTAAAATGTGAAGTTATTTAACTAAGTTAACGGGGATAAGTTATGAGCATTAGATTTTAAACAATCATGTTACCCCAGTGTTAATAAAAGTACATGAAATGTTACCAGTTGTTCGAGAATTGTTCGAGGAACATAAGTGGACATGATAGAGTGGACTCCGGTGACAGGTATGGTTTTCTTGCAACCTGTGTCCTATCGGATTACACCGGCTTGTATGCCAATGTGTTTTTCTGTATGTTTGCCACGTTGTAAGATAAAACATGTAATGAGTTTATAGTAATTCATATATGTGACGTGTCTATTTCCGATACCATTTAACCTCGGAAGTGTTAACCTTAGTTAACTGAGTCTAGGATCACATGAGAGTTCGGTATTCGGATTAAACGACCCGAACCATGGGACGTTTTAACCACGGCTATACGTGTTTAATTGTGTGATTTTGTGTGTGTATGTAGGGACCTCCCTTGTATGTGTAACCCAGTTGTAATACTGTATGATGTTTGGATGTGATAGACTCCATATTGGGGTTCTAACTAGTATCTAAAAGTGAGTATGTACTAACAGGGGTGAGGAATCCGGTTAGGCCGGTCACGCGTTGTTTGGGAGTGGGTATCCTTTTAGCCTTACCCTTCTCTCTGTTATGGGTTGTTTCCCTCACGGGTTATGATCTCCCATTAGCTTACTCCAAGCTTAACTATTCTGACTTATATATGATCGGTCTAGGGGGAACATGTGTTTTGTGTGGTGTGTTCGGGTCACAAAACCCGAACCATCTTAACTTAAGTTACTCGTCCGACTATTAGGACGGTAATGATGTTGTATAACGAGTTTATCATGAGGGTGACATCATTCTCTAGGCTCACCAGTGAATTAACTATGTTTGGGTCGGTTCCTAAGAGAACCGTTCCCGTTAGGTTATGTGTTGTTGTTGTACTGCAATTCCCATTGCGATGTTATTATGTGCACGTTGAAACGTGAAAAGTGTGGTTATGTGATGTATGTCATATGTTGTAAAATGTGGAGTATGTGGATCATGGATATGAATCCCAGTTTGTGATAAGAGACGTTTAAGGATAACCCGATTAATGGGTAAGCGTCGTCTATTAAGGAAGTAGCTCCATTAGAGGAGAAACACTCTAGGGTTAATGAACACAATGAGTGACTTATCAAGTAAGGATGTGTTATCTGTTTGTTGAGCCCATTGAGGTGAAATGTTATGTGTTGTGTGTTTATAGTTACATGCATGATTTAAATATAATCAACCGCATGCTAAGACGATAATTAGTTGTGCGTGGCCCGGTAGCATGCGGGCTGCGGGATTACCATACCAGTAAAGGTGCTGAGCCCCTTGGGGGCCACCCTTTCTCTTCTTTGCCTATTTCAGGTACAAGGAGCTGGAAGCCGTTCGAGAGTAGGACGGGGTAGTCATTGTACATGGGTAATCATTAAGTTGTATATATACAGTAGGTGTAGTAAGGCCGAAATTGTTGTCGGCATTAGTTTGTGAATACTCGGTACAGTTGGAAGGTGTATGTTGTTTCTATTGTTAATGGAAGGGTTAGTAATGTGTAGTCGCTCAG
The DNA here is from genome assembly GCA_023374045.1 of Limonium bicolor. Classification (NCBI taxonomy): domain Eukaryota; kingdom Viridiplantae; phylum Streptophyta; class Magnoliopsida; order Caryophyllales; family Plumbaginaceae; genus Limonium; species Limonium bicolor. The sequence goes on from CM041776.1 coordinate 469,797,647, forward strand.
GAATCTAGTCCATCAGACCGGTACAAAGTATATGTAATAGCCTTGTTAGCCACGTGGGTGATTAACGGCGTGTAACACCAACGAGTTAAGTAATGTGATGAAGCTTGTTTTCCGCTGCAGTTTGTTATTAAGTGCGTAAGTTTGGATGGGGTGTTACATTCTCAAATTCCTCTAAACAAATTTTCAACACTGTCACTTGCTTCAACTGCAACAAGCCTGGCAACTTCAAGAAGGACTGCCCTCTCCTCAAAAATCAGTTTGGAAAATCTCAAGGAAGATCACTGATGGCATCGTTGGTTTGGGTGACTCAGACTCTGACGATCAAGATGCAGAATCAAGCGGCCTGATTTGTCTCATGCCGCATGATCCAACTAAGTCTGTGATCCCTGATAAAGAGGTAACTTGCTCTCACCTTGAGACAGATCTTTATCGCATATCTCTTAAAGGTTTCTTAACATTGATAGCCAAAATGGTCTATGAGACTAACCCTCTTAAAGATGATCTTAACAGAAAAATCTTCGAGTTAACTGAGTTAACTTGAGGTCTCAAAAAGTCTTATGTATGCTCTGAGAGATGAAGCTAAGGAGCATAAGACTATTTCCTGCTTGCTTAGATTGGATCTACAAGACTCTCAGCGTCATGTTGACTCCCTTAAAAGGGAACTCGACAAAACCAAGAGTCTTACTAAATCCAACCAAAGGGAACAAGAGGAGTCGCTCACTCAGATTGAATCTCTCAAAAGGGGATCTCAATATTTTCACTAATAAATGTTGTTCTCTTCAGAATGAGTTAAATAATTCGAATCTAAAATCATTTCCTTAAACTCTTTTGTTAAACAACTCACTCAAAAGCTGAAAGAAAAAGAGCATTCTCTCTCTCTCTCTCTCTCAAACAGGTCACTCCCTTTGAATTGCCTGAGTGGGTCAACTAGGAAGTTAGTCAAGATCGTGATGATCTTCAAAAGAAAGTAGAAAACATTTCTAAAGAGATTATCAATCTACGATCTGTAGTTGGATCCACTCAATCCAAGCCCATGTGGCATAAAGGTAAATTCAATATTCCCAAAAACATGTCCAAATCCAACAATAAACCCAAGCGCCAACAACAAAAAGAACATTTCGATTCTTGAGGGAAAGGACAAAAAATATTTCTAACCTTCCTCCAACCAACATTTGTGGTTATTATGGAATCCTTGGACATCGAGATAGTGCCTGTGATAAATCGAATAGAAATCTTTCGTTAAACCTCAAACGAGTCAGATTAATTCTTGAAGCTCGTGAAAAATTGAAACAATCTGGTTCAAAAAGGGAACCCAAGTACATCTGGGTTCCCAAAACTAACAAATGATCTCTTGTTTTGTAGGTGAAGGTGAATGAAGACTGCTGGTACTTACACAGTGGATGTTCTCGTCATATGACAGGAGATCCTAATCAATTCAATTCACTTTCATCTTACAAAGGAGGTAAGGTCACCTTTGTAAACAACAACCAAGGTGAAATCGTGGGAGTTGGATCTGTAGTTAACCCCTCCAAGTTTAAGGTAGATGGAGTCCATCTGGTCACTGGTTTCCAACATAGTCTGTTAAGTATTTCTCAAATTTGTGATAGATTTAATTTGGTACTTTTCTCATCCTCCGATTGCAAAGTTTTTGATGAACGTACAGGGTCTTCAAAAGCCATTGGACGCAGAGAAGGAAATCTTTACAAAATGTGTCTGAATTCAATCCACCTAGATTATCAAGTTTTTCTAAATGTTCATTCCAAGAATCAACTTTTGTGGCACACCAGACTCGGTCATGCAAATCACCGGTGGTTGAATAAACTCAAGAGTAAGGATCTCGTGCTTGGTCTACCTGACACAAACTTTGATACAGACTCTGTCCGTGAAGCTTGTGTAAAAGGTAAACACACTCGGTCTTACTTCAAAAGTAAGTCAACTCTCTCTACTAGCTCTCCATTGGAATTGCTTCACATGGACCTTGTTGGTCCCATGCGCACTCAAAGTAGAAGTGGTAAGAGGTACATCTTGGTCATAGTCGATGATTATTCTAGATGGACCTGGGTTACTTTTATATCTGCTAAGGATGAAACCTTCACTGAGTTTGCTCAACTTCATAAGGTTTTGGTCAACAAATTCTCATTTACAGTGAAAACCCTGAGAACCGACCAGGGAACTGAATTTTGCAACAAGTCTTTTGATGAGTTTTGCAGGGATAACAGAGTCGTTCATCAAGTCTCATCCGCAAGAACTCCTGAGCAAAACAGAGTCGTTAAATGTAAAAATAGGACCATGGTCGAGATGGCACACACCATACTTATTGACAGTCGACTGGCTCTATCCTACTGGCAAAGGAAGTCAATACAACATGTTATGTGCTTAATCGTGCCTTGATCCACCCTATACTTCAAAAGACTCCCTATGAGCTTCTACGACAATGCAAACCTAATCTCATCCATCTCAGACGCTTTTGTTTTCGATGTTATATACATAACAACAGTAAAGACAACTTGGGTATGTTTTCACCCATGACTGATGAAGGTATATATCTTGGCTATTCTTCTAAAAGCAAAGCTTATTGTATTATTAATTTAAGAACTCAGTGCTTAGAAGAAAGCCCTCATGTCAAGTTCGATGAGTTCAGCAATATTGGCTCATCTTTTGATGAAATTGACTTTGCTACTGATGATTACTTAACTGACCCACACTTCGTCACAGTCCCAATAAGTTGTCTTCAAAACATGAAATCCACACCAAATGAGAATACCCCAGGAAAAGAAAACTCAAATGACACTGACCATACTTCAGAACAACTAATTTCTCAAACGTTAAACTTTGAATCCCTAGAAACCTCTAACGACACACCCCCTCTAGCTGAAAACAGAAGATTCCAGCAAGCATCCGCACACCCACCTGAAAACATTATATTTGATCCAATTTTAGGTGTCCAAACTCGTCTTCAAGCCATGCAAAACCTATGTGCCTTTGGAGCTTTTCTTTCAAGTACTGACCTAAAAATGTCAATGAGGCTCGGCTTGATAGCGACTGGGTCACTGTTATGCAGGAGGAACTTAATTCTCTTCAACAACATGCTGTTTGGGAATTAGTTCCTTGCCCCATGCATCAACATACTATTGGCACTCGCTGGGTTTTTCGTAATACGCTTGATGATGTAGGACAAGTTTACTGGAACAAAGCTCGTTTGGTAGTACAGGGCTACAATCAAGAAGAAGGGATTGACTATGATGAAACCTTTGCACCAGTAGCTCATCTAGAAGCAATCCGCATGCTCATCGCGTTAGCTGCGTTCAAAGGTTTTACATTGTATCAAATGGAGTCAAGACAGCCTTTCTTCATGGCTACATTGATAGGGAAGTATATGTTGAGCAACCCCCAGGGTTCACTGACTCAGTCCATCCCGACTACGTTTACAAACTGTGTAAAGCCCTTTACGGACTCAAACAAGCTCCGCGTGCCTGGTATGAAAGACACTCTTCATATCTCTTTCAAAATGGCTTCACTAGAGGTAACGTGGACAAAACACTATTCATACTTCATTCATCTCATGACTTACTACTAGTGCAGGTATATGTTGATAATATTATTTATGGGTCTACAAGTAACACCCTCTGCGAACATTTTGCTAACCTAATGAAGAAAGAGTTTTCTATGAATGAGTTAGGTGAACTTCGGTTCTTTCTAGGACTTCAAATTGAACAGGAGAAAGACGGGATCAAGATCCATCAACAAAAGTACATTAATGAACTCCTTGTGAAATACAAACTTTCAAATGTTAAGAGCATGTCCACTCCTAGTTGCACAACTGCTAAACTACATCTTGATGATGAAGGAGTCGATGTCAATGCAACAGAATATAGAGGAATGATAGGGTCCCTCCTTTACTTGACTGCTAGTCATCCCGACATCCTACACTCAGTCTGTCTTTGTGCCCGCTTGCAAGCAGCACCAAAACAGTCTCATCTAAAGGCAGTCAAACGTATCTTTCGATCCTCAAAGGCACCAGTACACTTCATCTATGGTACCCTCGTTCCCCTACTTTTACTTTATCTGGTTTTAGTGATTCTGATTGGGCTGGTTCCCAACAAGATCGAAAGAGTACTTCAGGTAATGCAAAATTCCTTACTCTTTGCTTAGTTTCATGGTCCTCTAAAAAACAAAACTCCGTTGCACTTTCCACAGCTAAGGCAGAGGATGTCTCTGCTGCAACATGTTGCACTCAACTCCTTTGGATGAAACAAAAATGGCAAGACTACCACATCACCCAAGATCAAATTCTAATATTTTGTGATTATAAAAGCACTATCAATGTCTTCGAAAACCCAGTCCAACATTCCAGAACCTAACACATTGAAATCCTTTTCCATTTCTTGAAAGACTATGTTGAGAAAAAGATAATCCAACTTGATTTTGTGCCTACAGAAGATCAATTAGCAGATATCTTTACTAAACCACACCTACAGCAAGGTTTGAAGCACTTCGATCCGCGACTCCATCTGTCGCAGCAACGGAGGTTCTCGACACCGGCGTTGAAGACGTCTCTCCCCTTCAAACCCTACCACCCTCAACAACCCTCCATCACCACCACAACCAACCACCCAACCTATCCCTGACTCCCCATGACCAGTAACAACCCCAAATTCCAACCCATCCCCTAAAGAAAACCCTACCCCTTAAAAAATCTGCAACCTCGACTCCTCCCATATCCCCAAAACCCAAACCACAAAAAAGACCCTCCACAGCTCAAAACCCTGCCTCTAAGAGAGTTCTTCGCTCATGGCAAAAGGCTCCCCCTGCATTACCAGCCACATCCTTCGAGACAAACGAGTCTTCCCCTGTCCAAGCGAAGCACCCCGTCAAGGCCTCCAGTCATGATACCTCCACGGGTGCCACGTCTACACGCTCCCACAAACCTACTCCAAAGGTGTCAAGACGAACGGCAAAAATTGACATATTCCAACAGCGGTACATGATATTTGACCCTGCCTCCTATTGAAATCTTGTCAAGGGTAAATATCTTCATCTTTCTTTCAACTTACTCAGGGGAACTGGTTAGTATGTAGGAGGTTCAGGTCTTGACTCATCTTTATTCAGAAGTTTCTGAATGGTTTTGCAAGAGTCAATCAACTTTTATCAAAACTTGGTCATTCAAAACTGGTCAGCTCAGTCTTTTGTAAATTCCACTGCTATATTCTTTGATATCAATCGAATGTCTAAAATTTTGATGTCTCCAACACTGGCCTACAATAGGAGTCCACCCTGAAATCCCAAGAGTCCCACCTACAAAAATCTATCGCTTCTTCTCCTCAAAAAGAAAAGTGGGCTCTTCGATTCCTAGGGCAGACCTCTTAGTCCTTCACCAACTCCTCCATGTCCTCATCATAAAAAAAATTGTTCCCCGAAAAGAGGGTAATCAAACAGTGAACTCCCTTATGTAGACACCAAAAATTCTCACCCCATAAAAAGCAAAACTCAGAAAAATAAATAAAATAAGAGGGTGGTCGCCTTTCTTTTCAAAACTTATTCATGTGCATACCAAAATGAAACTGTCATTACAAAGCATCCGTTTTCAAACCCGTCCCTTTTTGTTACTTACTTATTTTACCATCTGGTTCTCGATTTATTTCATGTTAGTAAGCTCTATTGTATTTGCTTATTTATTTACCTATTCGTTTTTATTTTGGTTCACGCTATGTTGTTACTTGTTTATTTTATCTTATTTCATTTCATTGATACTTTTACTTGCATTTTCTTTATTAGTACTTGTTTTTTATTTTATCTTTATTACTATTAGTTTTAGAATCATTTTCATCATTTTATGTACATTTAACATTATATTCATACCAGTATATTTCAGTTTGTCGCTAATTCGATTAATCTCCCTTTCATCGCATTTGAATTTGTTACTTATTTTTACTGCTATTCGCAAATATCTGATTCAATTTTCATTTTTAGGATATTCACCTGTATTTTTTTCCCATCGTACTAGTACTATTTTATTATTTCATGTGTTCATTATTGTCATTTCATTTGTTTTATACATTATTATGTTTTGTTATTATTTACATCATAATTTCATGACTTTTAGGAAGAGAACAATTCGTTTTGTTAAATAAACCATTGTTTTTACTGTACGTTTTCTGTGTAAAATGACAACTCTTTTTTTAGATTCTCTCAATTCGAATTAGAGCTCCAATATTTTTTTCTCACATTTGTATATTGAATTATGTCGTTAGTTTAGCTGGTTAATGAGTACACTTGAGTACCTATATGTCCTGGGTTTGAATCTTGTAGAAAGCATAGGGGAATTTTGTTTATCCCATCAGTTCAGACTAGAACTTGTTTTATTTCCACATGTTAGTATTGATTTCCACTACAGCTCGTGTTATGCCCCAGTTTTTTTTTCTATTATATTTCATCTTGTTTCAAATCCGCAAGGGAGTTTTATAACTTTCCAATCTTATTTTAGTGGGATTATGTCGTCAATAATATAATTCCTAAGTTAGAAGGAAGGAGGGTTAATCTTGTCCTTTTGGTCTTCTTACTAATTAGAGAGTTGGAGAGTTAGAAAACTAAATTCTTTTAGATATCCTAACTCTTATTTTTATTCTCTATCATTTTTATTTCTCGATCATCCCTCTCGACAGTTTTCTTCCTCCTCCTCTCAACTCTCGTTCCGCAGAAGCTTCCCCTCCCTTGCTCTCTTCTTCACAATTCCTCAATCTTGCAAATTAATTAGTCTGGTGTCTAACTTCAGCATCGAGTATTCCAATCCGTAGAGTCGGAGTGTGCGTTGCTGTTCGTCAGTCAAGTTCCTTGCTTCTCCCTCCGGTGTTGGTTCTTTTCGATTTGTGCGAGTGTTTGTGATTTCGGGATGGAATTCGAGTGGAGCAGATTGTAGAGTCCGCAGAGATGGCTTAGCGTCGGATGAGAGGTAGGTGGTGAATGGATTCGGGTGGGTGTGTTCAACCATGGGGGGATTTCCGTTCTTGTTAGTTTTCTGTATGTGATTGTCTGATTCTCTAGTGGTGATGTTTTTGGTTGATTTTGATGTGCGTTTGATGCGTTAAAACCTCGTGGAAATGTGTTTTCGATTGGCTAATTTGCTACAATAAGTTATGTATGTTTTGTGGGGGATTTGTGGCTTGGTTCTTGTTGATTTCCGCAATTGATTTTGCAGTTTTCGCAGTGTCCAAACATGTGTCCGAACATTGAAGTTCGGACATCATGCACGGGTAGATATTCTGACTCTTGGCTTATGTCCGAACATGCACGGTCGGACGCATGTTCGGACCGGCCTTTGTTTTACCATAACTTCTTCGTCTGAGCTCCATTTTGAGTGCCATTTGTGGCATTGGATTCCTCTTTTCGAGTACTATTTGTTATGATATGTTTTAGCACATGTATATGTGTACTTTGATTTGAAAGTCTTAGATAAGCCTTTGAACTTTGATTTGCTCTGAAAGAGTGTTTGAGCTTCTACACTTCTGTTTGGTTTTTATGTTTGCTAGTCAGTGTATGACTTTTGGTTTGATAAGGGATTATGATCCTTTTGATGTGCTTCGGCCCTCCGCTCTATTCTGTTAAAGGCTTCTGCTTTGTTTTGTAAAGCTTCTGTTTTGGGACCTAGATGTTTAGCTTCTGAGCCTTGGATAGTCGGGTCTGGCTGTCCCGTAGCATGCTGCGCAGGAATTCCTTATGTTGTTCCCTCGGGTTCCCTTCTGTTCTATCTCTCAGGGTCCCTTGGATGTTTAGTGACCGACGAGTCCATAGCTGTCTCTATGGCTTATGTTGTGGGATCTTCGGATCCATAGGACGTTATATGAGTCCTTCTTATGTGTCAGCTGGTGTCTAGTGTCCCACCTCTGTTTTTATTTAGCTTCTGATATGAACTTCTGAGTTTGTGGTTTGCTTTGTTCTGATTTAAGACTTTCGTTCAATTTGCTCAGTTTCTGCTTCTCTGCTCTGATTTGACAACTTCTATTTCGGTTTTGGCCTGTCTATCCTCTGATTTGAGAAAGCTTCATTCTTATCTATTGATTCTTTCTGTTATAGCTTCCAGTCTGATTTGCTAAGCTTATGTATTAGTATACGATTATGTTCAGTATATGTTTTGAGCATGCTCAGCTGATGAAGTTTATCACCTGCCTGCTGAGCTATAGTTTGGCTCACCCATATTTCCGTCTGATTTGCAGGTTTAAATTTCCTTTGAAGACTCCGCTCTACTTTCTGCTTCGTCTTTCGCTTTGTATTTGTAGCCGTGGCTTAAGGCCCTTGTAATTTGATTCTGTTATGTAATGTAGTTTGGCTTCTATATGTAATGTCAGATAGACCTTGTAATCTGCTTTCAGTTAATAAAGTGTACTTGTTTTTGCTTTGGGTTTCATACGTTAGAGCCTTGCGTTATTAGGTAATAGATACACGGCGTGTAACGTCCCTAACTCCTAGGATGGTTTTGGGGTCGTTACAGCTCAGTTGGTTAGTGACCGTATTTTTTTCCCTTTTGCATTTCCTTTGCTCATATTGATTTATCCATCACTTAATCGATGTGTTCTGTTTGTATTCTCTCTGTTGTTTGTAGAAGATGTATGTCTGCAAAAACCGGTATTCCTGAACCAAAATGTTTGTTTGACTCTATGAATGCTGCAATGAAATGTAATGTGTGAAATAATGTTCCTGATATGTTGTTGCTCTAATTTCTGTTTGTTGTACAGTGTGTTGCGCACCCATTTATCCCTACCCTGCCCTCCTAGCTCTTTATATACATGTGCAGTAGTGTTGATCCCATGTGTTTTTCCCCCTTTATTTTCTTTGTACCTACCCCACATTGATGGATTCTATAAGTTTGAGACTCAGCACGTGACCTATTTGTTGTTCAACCGAACTAAAAGAAAGAAATGAGATTGAATTAGAGGACTTTGATTTGTTCTAGTTTATTTGATATTTTAGGGGATCAGATTCTTCAGAAAAAAATCTGGAATAAAAATAGATTAGCAATAGCGGACCGTTAGTACTTGACCTTCCTTCGGTAGTTAGAACTTCATTTTAGTCTCTAAATGTGAATAAGTAGAAATGAAATGAACAGGATCGCTGATTTTAGTTTTTGTCTGATTAATACATGAGTTAGTAACTGTAGGCTCTATTTCTTTGCTTTGGTTATAATCTCACTTGGCTCTTCAATAAGAATGAAATTGATTTGGTTATTTAAGTTCAGATTGCCTTTCTTCTCGGTTTGATCTGTAATTCATTTATAATTAGTTGCTCTCGATCTATCTCCCTGTTGTACATATTCACGATTTACATTCAGCTTTATTGTAATTTTAATTCATAGCTTTGTATTCTGATTATTATTTATTAGGCGATTTCAAAGATGGAGCTTGCTCCATATTACAATATGGAGATGGTGACACATGTCAGTATTTTATTAGAGGGAAATAAAGAAAAAAGAAAAAAGAAAAAAAATAAGAGGGAAGTCACGTGGGTTGGGGAGAGGAGTAGGTGAATAGGAGAGAGAAAAATGTTTTTTTTTCAAAATGTCATAACTTACAAAATATAAGTGCAAAAATAAAATAAATTATTCATCATTTTTTGTACTCTTCAAAACAAGATGCATCATTGATATGTTTTGATAAATTTTAAATTTTAAAATTTTTGTATGTGCATATTTTTTAAGATTAATTGTGAATCTTAAGTTTAAAAAAAGTGAATTAAAGGTTGTTAAAAAGTGAATCAAAGATTGTTAAAAAGTGAATCAGAGAGTTGCTCAAAAGTGAATAAGAGATTTAAAAAATGTGAATCTCATAAACAGAGATTGTTTAACTAAAGGATTCTGATTGTTTGACTAGTGTGAATCAGAGGTTTAAGGAAAGTGAATCAAATGTTTTTAAAAAGTGAATAACTAGTTGTTATAAAGTGAATCAAAGTAATAAGAATGAATCTTGTAAGCATAGAATGTTTAAGTAAAGTGATTAAGAGGTTTAAGAAATGTGAATCATAGATTTTTATAAAGTAAATCATGAGTTTAAGAAAAGTGAATTAAAGGTTTAAGAAAAGTGAATCTCGTAAATAATGATTGTTAACTAAAGTGAATAAGAGGTTCAAGAAAAATGAATCAGAGGTTTAAGAAAAGTGAATCAAAGGTTTTTAAAGGTGAATCAAAGGTTTAAGAACAGTGAATATTTTGTTTTAATACTAGTAAAAGTTAATCCTACCATAAACTTATGCGAGGGTGGATTTTAGGGTGTTTTGGGTAGGGTAATCTTTTTGGCATTAGTCTACACTTTTATATTGTCGTTACTAACTCGACATATTTTTAGGGTTTGTGGTTTAGGTACAACCCATAAAAATGCGGTTTTTAGAGTGGTTGGGGTAAGATTCATTTTGTTAATGAATATGGTTCATTTTATTGTTAAGAAGATTCATTTTGTTAATGAATATGATTCACTTAAAAAATATGTAATATATACTCCTTCTAAAAACATGAAATTTTAAGTTTACCAAAACATGTCCAAGATGCATCTTGTTTTGAAGAGCACGAAAAATGATGAACAATGGTATATTTTTTTTAAATTTTACACTTATAATTTGTAAGTTATAACATTTTGAAAAAAAATCTAATTTCTCTCTCCTACTCCTCTCCCCCTCTCTCGTACCAGCACGTGACTTCCTCTTATTCTCTCTTTTTCTTCTTTTAATTTTTTTCCACCAATGTTTTGTTAACATGTGGACAGTCTCCATATTATAATATGGCACCAGCTCCATGCTCTCCATACTGTTATTATTAAGCCTTAGTTAGCATCTTCTAGGACCAAGCCTTAGGATAGTGAGTGAGTCCTTGCCAATAGTGAGCCATGGTCCCACCTATAAGGATGACCCCTAACCCCAAACCACATCTTATTATTATAATAATTACAGTATGGAGAGCATGGAGCTGGTGCCATATTGTAATATGGAGACTGTCCACATGTCAACAAAACATTAGTGGAAAAAATTAAAAGAAGAAAAAGAGAGAATAAGAGGAAGTCACGTGCAGGTACGAGTGAGGGGGAGAGGAGTAGGAGAGAGAAATTGTATTATTTTTCAAAATGTTATAACTTACAAATTATAAGTGCAAAATTAAAAATAAATATACCATTGTTGATCATTTTTCGTGCTCTTCAAAACAAGATGCATCATGGATATGTTTTGGTAAACTTAAAAGTTCATGTTTTAAGAAGGAGTATATATTACATATTTTTTAAGTGAATCATATTCATTAACAAAATGAATCTTCATTAACAATAAAATGAACCATATTCATTAACAAAATGAATCTTACCCCAAACACTCTAAAAACCGCATTTTTATGGGTTTTACCTAAACCACAAACCCTAAAAATCTGTCAAGTTAGTTACGACAGTATAAAGTGTAGACTAATGCCAAAAAGATTACCCTACTCCAAACACCCTAAAATCCACCCTCGCATAAGTGTGTGGTAGGATTAACTTTTACTAGTATTAAAACAAAATATTCACTGTTCTTAAACCTTTGATTCACCTTTAAAAAACCTTTGATTCACTTTTCTTAAACCTCTTGATTCATTTTTCTTGAACCTCTTATTCACTTTAGTTAACAATTTATTTACGAGATTCACTTTTTTTAAACCTCTAATTCACTTTTCTTAAACTCATGATTTACTTTATAAAAATCTCTGATTCACATTTCTTAAACCTCTTAATCACTTTAGTTAAACAATCTATGCTTACAAGATTCATTCTTATTATTTTGATTCACTTTATAACAACTAGTGATTCACTTTTTAAAAACCTTTGATTCACTTTTCTTAAACCTCTGATTCACACTAGTCAAACAATCAGAATTGCTTTAGTTAAACAATCTCTGTTTACGAGATTCACATTTTTTAAATCTCTTATTCACTTTTGAGCAACTCTCTGATTCACTTTTTAACATTTGATTCACTTTTTAACAACCTTTAATTCACTTTTTTAAACTTAAGATTCACAATTAATCTTAAAAAATATGCACATACAAAAAATAAAAAATTTAAAATTTATCAAAACATATCAATGATGCATCTTGTTTTAAAGAGTACGAAAAATGATGAACAATGGTATAATTTATTTTATTTTTGCACATATATTTTGTAAGTAATGACATTTAAAAAAAACATTTTTCTCTCTCCTACTCACCTACTCCTCTCCCCTACCCACGTGACTTCCCTCTTATTTCCTCTTTTTTCTTTATTTCCCTCTAGTAAAATTGACATGTGGCACCATCTCCATATTGTAATATGGAGCAAGCTCCATCTTCGAAATCGCCTAATAATTAATAAAAGCTTTTCAAAAACTTAGGACATAAAAATATGTAGGATCATTTTTCCTTGCGCTCAAATATTTTTCCATGAACCCATTTACCTAATCATAATTGTCTCTTACCATTTTACCACCTTATTTTTTAGAAATTCGTTCTAATATATTCTGCACAGTTTTGAAGCAAAACGATTCTATTTTGGAAAGCAAAAAGAAAAAGAAGAGATACCGAATCCCACCCATTTCCAAATCTAGCCCACCTCCAAAGTCAAGCCCATCTCCAAACAAAAAAACTAACCCTAAAGCCAGGCCCGGCCTCATCATAAACCCGGCCCAAAGCCCAACTTCAGCCCATAACCCATCTAACCTGGCCCACATAACCTCCTCCTCGACCCAAAGCCCAACTTTGACCCATAACCCATTTAGCTTGGCCCATTAAGCCAAACTCGGCCCAAAAGCCCAACTTCGGCCGAGAACCCATCCAGCCCGGCTCATTAAGCCCAATCCGGCCCAAAGCCCAACTTCGGCCCACTCGGCCTAGAACCTATCCAGTTCAGCCCATTAAGCCCAATCCAGCCCATTAAGCCAACCTGGCCCGTTTTCCAAACCTGGCCTGTTTTCCAAGCCCGACCCATTTTCCAAGTCCAACCCGTTTTCTAAGCTCGGCCCAAATCCATTCCAAAATTAGTCAAATTTCAGCCCAATTCAATTCAAACTTCAGTTCAATTCAATTTCAGTCCAATTCAATTGAATTCAAACCCATATACAATTCAACGCAACATCAGCCCAACTTGTAAATCCAATCCAAACTCCAAAATTCAAAATCATCTTTTAATTTTGATTCAAACCTCAAAGATCCAAAACTCATTCAAATAAATTTCAAATTGACTCCAAAATCATTTCAAAAATTCCAAGCAATTCTTTTTCTCTAAAAAAAATCTCATCAAAATTTTCAAATTCAAAGAAATCATTTTGTGAAATTTCAAAGGAAAAACTTTTCTCACATAACAGAAAACTCTTCTCAAACATGCAGAAAGTTCTTCTCACATAACAGAAAGTTTTCTTCTAAAAACATTTCTCAAAAACAGTGTTTTTTTGCCGAGAATTCCGAACAACTTCAAAAGTTTTCTAACTCATTTTTCAAACCCAAAATAAACCTTTTTCGGGGGAACAATAAATGTCTAACACCTTAAAAAACATTTCCTTCTTGGTTAGACGTTTACTTGTCTCCTTTCCAAAACATCTGAGGCAGGGCACTGGGGCAGTAAATCCCTTGTCACAGCTTGGATTTCTTTAGGCGGGGCATTAGGGTGACAAACCTCCCTTAATTGTAGCCTAGATTTTTTATGAGGCAGAGTGCTAGCGATGTAGCTGCCTTCCTAGTTGCAGCTGAGATTTTTAGAATCGTCTAACTCCCTTCTACTTGATTTCAATGTTTTAAGTTTTCAGTGTTTTAAAACCCGGGTTAGAGACGTTATTAGGGTTTGACCGAGGGCATCTTATTCATGGTGTTTCTCTCTAAATCCTAGTTTTCGACATAAATACATTGCCCCATCTTTCGAGCCTCAGCACTTACTATTAATTAGTTCGTGTTCGAGAGCGTACATGGGTGATCCTTTAGGATCATCCGCCCTTTTAAAAACAAAACGATTTTGGTTTTAAAATTTTTAGAGAGACATCTTTGAACAATTCAATCCACGTCCTCTGTCAAAACCTCAATCCTTCTAGAACCTCAAACCCGAAGAACCTGGGATCTCTACCCAAACTCCAAATCGCTTCACACTCAAATCATCTCCCAAAACTCTAGTTTCTCTCAAACTCTGAATGTCTCATAGACCCGAGCGTCTCACAGACTCGAACATCTCACAAAATCAAATGTCTCACAGACCCGAGCGTCTCACAAACTCGATCATTTTGAGATTTCAATGTCTCACAGACCTGAGCGTCTCACAGACACTAGCATCTCAAACCTAAAACTTCTTGAAACTCCAAACTCCTTAAAACACCTTAAAAACCTTTAAAACCAAAAAAACTTCCAAATCCCTGTTCATGAACTACATAAGGTCTGATCTCAACAGGGATTTGAGTACGTAGGAAACCCACACAGGGTGCGACCCCATTCCAATAAAAAAAACCCTTTTCCCACCGTAAGTCGGTACCTATACCTCTCAAAGCATTCGAATCTCTTTTGACTCACATTAAACCTCAAACCTTTAGACTTCAGGTCATCTTCTTCCACTTAATCCTTAAACATTTCCTTGATTTCCCATTCTACATTCAATCAGCTATCTGCCCATCAATCCTTTCATTTGACGCTAGCTTGTCAGAAAAGTTCACCTCATCCGCTCTCTACTCTCTTTCTATCCTATCCCAGTGGCCCTTCAAAATGGATCTCTCTAATAAGGTTCTGAAAGAAGGCAATCCCTACAATTGGAGACCAATGTTTCCTCAGGCACCAATCTGAAGTCGTGGTCGTTGCCACTTCTAAGGGGTGTAACCCAGTACAAACCCACACAAAATCTCTAACATGACCAGATAAGTCCCATCCATAGGCAACAATTTCAGAGTCAACCCACGATTCTTAGAACCCTCATTCCCTTTCCTTCCTAGTTAATCATAGGTGGCGACTCTAGTCGATTCCGCCCTTAGGGCATGAGTTCGCGTGGAGCCCATTGAGAGTGGGTGTAGTTGTAACACCCCTATTTAGCGTATTTAAAGCGGAAATAAAAATACGAAGGGCGTACAGACCATCGGGTTCCAAACACCCGGCACCAACCCTCACCAATTACAACTTATAACTTACAAAAGCTACGGTCTGAACTCGAGAAAAACTTAACACAAACATAACAGAAATTAAACACATTAACTCTCCACAAAACCTAGTCCCATCCCAAACGCTCATTCTCTTCGTGGCCACCTGTAAATCAATTCGTACCTGCAAGATGAAACCAAGCAGCCCACCCCAAAAGGGGCGGGTCAGTTCCCTGGAATGGAACTGGTACAATTCTCCAAAAGCAAACTTATAAAACATAACTCTTCAAAATAAATAGTAACATGAAAACAAACTCTTAAAAGTAAAACAGAGATAAAGCACTTCAAACAATCAAGTTAAAGAGAAAGAAAACAAGACAAAGATAGAGATAGAGAACTTCCAAACAAGTCATCCACTTAAGTAGTCACACCACATAGTTAGTAAGCATCCATTGTTGATGTTAGAACCAATTCCCATTAGGAGTAGAAAAACCCAGATAGCCACAAAGGACTAGGAATGAATGAGAGAAAACCAAAACCAGCAACTCAAGAATGGAATGAAACCAACTGGGAGAGATGGCCCCCACCGCCAAGAACGTCCATTAAGGACAGGGGATATACAGCCCCTTACTGTTAACTACGTCCTCTCAGGACAAGGGATATACAACCCTTTACTGTTTAATATCAATGCCCCTATGGGCGAGGGATATACAGCCCCCTACTGTTCACATTAAACGCGCACGTCGAAAGAAAGATTTCCAAGATTGACCTTTTCCAAAAATCCCGCTAGATCACCAACTACCCAGAGCAATACCAAAACACTCAGTCCTACAGAGTGCAGAAGCGTAAACCCTAAGCAGCCAATGTCTAACGGGCAACCAAGTAGAAGAAACCAATACCCAAGTGAGTTCCACATCCAAGGCTCAGTTAGTCACACAAGCTGAGTTAGTCACACAACCAATTCCTTTTTAAAAATTCCTCTTTAAGTCAGTTAGCGTTTTCCAAACATTCCACAAGTCAATCAGCAAAAAGTTCGGAGTACGAGAAATCGTACAAAACATTCCATAAAGTCCAAAACACGTCAAGCTGAGTACGAGAAATCGTACAAAACATTTCAGAAAGTCCAACACATAGCAAGCTGAGTACGAGAAATCGTACCTGGATAACGCTGTAGCAGTTCTAATCAACTTGCGCAAACAATCAACAGTACTCTGAAGAATATTAAAGATAATCTACCATCAATCACTTGTAGCCTATGTTACGCTTAAATAAACTCCTTACTCTTATTTCAAAGTCTCAATTATCTTTTAAGCCCTCACTTAAATGATATGTATAATCTTTGACTTGTCTGAGAACGATGTATTACTCAAGGTTGTAAGACCAAGGAATGTATTTTATCAACACTAGTTAATTGTTCCACCTTTACCCACTTTACCCATACTTAACCTTAATTCCCGCATTAAAGACCCTAATAACATAAGGGCATTATACGTTATTCAATCAAGTCCTAGAATCTCAATAACAATTCTTAAGCACAATACTTTTACTCTTACTTTAGGATATACATCGTGTTATGACCAATGATGGGTTTATCTTAGAATACTATACTATTATCTCACAATATAAAGGTTATGTATTTAAACAATATCTACTAGACAACCCATTATGATTAAGTTTCCCCTTAACTTAACTAAGATCTACATCTTGTATATTGGAACCATAGTGTTGTAGACGCATTATATCATAACCTAATTGAGTTACTAACTCATTTATCTTATCTTTAGTCCAGAAAGACTTTTTATTACATCCAGCTAATAATCTTGACATAAGATGTTAAATTACTTTTCATCTTGAAACAACTATATTATAGTTGACTTAACTTATCGAACCCTTACATTTAGTATTCATAAGGTACATTATTTGCTTCATTATTACCTATATAATAAGGTGTTTAGTATAACCCTTTTATGTATCCTTACTTACATTTAATTTCCTAAATGTTTTATTTTAACACACATTCCCTCCATAGACTATTTATAATCCTCTTATACTAACTACAACAAACTTAAGTCTTAAATACGTTTTAAATTGTTTACAAACCTAAAGTTTCAAAGGGATAACTTAATAAATTAATTTCCTTTATTGTATTTTAGGATAAACATTATATCTCGACATAAGGTAAAATCTATCTAAGAATTAAATTCTAGTTCGTAAGTGAAATTATCAATTACTTAATAAGACAATATATTCTGAACAATCTCCATACCTTATATTCAAATGACACATTAATATTTCCAGTGTCAAAAGGTAAATCAATATAGTCTCTTATGTAACCTAGTTTCATCTAATTAAAGGTTTAAAGATTTTAAGTATCTAATTCCTATTTACAAACCTTCTTATAAATTCTAACTACTAAATACATTACTTAACTATTTACTCACATCCTGAATATGGTATTAAATGTATTTATATGGCTTAACTAGTTGTAAGAAACTTAGGACTATTATTTAGATTAATTTCCTAATCATAGTTTATTGTAGTTTTATATCATAATCCTTTTAATGATTTTATCTTAAAATATTAAGTTATTACTCAATACTATAAATATTAAGAAATAATTAAATCTAGACTTATTTATCCCTTCACATTTAGATGTAAAAGGTAACTCATTTATTTATTATTGTTTATATAATAAGAACATTTAAGTGTAAAAGTATTTCATTCATTTTATTATTAATTATAATAAGATCCATTTGTGTAACACTTTATGTAAACTAATTACAATATTCCTAAATTTCAACTTATTAATTTCTTAACCAATTATAGATTTACATTGTGGTCATTGACAATAAATATACATGTATTTTAATACTGTTTATATAAATCTTAGAAATTCAAGGGTAACTAAAAACTCAATTCATAACCATAAATTAATACCACCTATAGTATTCTATTATTAGTATTATGTAGAGGTTTTATTTTAACTCATTAATTCCTTCATATTATATTTCTATAAGGTATTTTATTTCTTTTATTTATTTATTTATCGTATATATATATATCCTTCCTATTATATTTCTCACAAGGAATGTTATTTCCTTTATCTATTTTTATTGTATTTATATACACATACATATATAATATACCCATATATCAAGATTTATCCAGAACATTCTTTAAGAAATTCTATTGTATTTAATTATATTTAATATCTTTTAGACATATCTACAACTGATTTATGGTTTATAAAATAGAGTATTTCCCTTAGTTTTAGTTAAACATATTAGCTTCCATATTATATATAATAAATAAATGTAGTTTAGTTAAATTCCTTGATTTAATATAAGTTTCTATTTTTTCTCTCATAAAATATATATATAAATATGTAACAATTTTTACGTCACTTAAAGTTAATACCCAAAATATTATAAACATACTGTATTAAATGTTAATTAGTCTTATTATATTTTCCCCAACCTATAAAGTTCATTAATCAACTATACTTTAATTTTTGATTACATTAAAAACCATATATTATAAGTTATTCTTATGAAAAACTCATAAACACAATTTTTAAACCCATTTACAATTTTCCAAAAATCCCCAAATTAAATATATAGTAACTATAACATTTTAGACATATTATAAAATTTTTATTTCATAAAAATCTTTTTAATATGGCCAAATAATTCCAGAAAACCCGTAACTTGTAAAAATCATAACTTATGTTTAAAAACTCCAAAACCATAATAATTTACATCAAAATAAACTACATAAAATAAGGAATCTATGGTTAAAATTTCAAGTCAAAATACATTCGGGAAGATATTTAAATTAACCCAACAAGTTAGGACTTTTTACTGGAGTTTTAATAATATAATAGCACGATCTAATCTCGGCCGTCCAAATCCTTTAAAACGAAATCAACGGCTGCTGTACTCCTAGTTCATCAGCAAGTTCGAATTCCAACCCGAGTACTAATTCTCGTTTTTCTCACAATCTACAGAACGAAATCGAGTGATTCTTGTTTCTATAGCTTCGTAATAATTTCGGTTCCAATGATACCGGTTTCCCCAATTATTATGCAGTATACGATGAGATTCGAATTCAAATCAAAGTTAGGGTTCAAAGTTTGATTCGATTACAATCTTGCAAAATTCTACACATACAGAGCGTAATAACCTCAATTGGTTGATGGGTTAGGTCGGATACATGATTACTAACAGCAATAACGGAGAAATTTGACCGGAAACTCACCGGAGTTGCACAAATCGAAGGAATTCGATTCAGTTTTCTGGAAAAGGTTCGAACTTGACTGTTTCGAGGAGCTCACTTTGAGGATCTATAAGTTAAGTTCTAGATCGAATTAGAATACTTATAAAGGCTTAATCAAAAGAGGAAACGTAGCTCTACGCATTGATAACAAGAACTAATCCTAACTCGGACCATACAGAAAGATATTGAAGCTAGAAGTTGCGAGTTTACCTTACGTTTTCTGGAAAGAAAACTGTGATTTTATGCTGTGATGAATTCGAAACTTTAGACACCTCTCTTACAAACGGTTTGGAATTGGCTTTGGTCATAAACATGAAAGTTATAGAGGGATTAGAGCTCTTCAAAACGAGCTAAAGAACATGGAATTTGGCTGAGAAACGAAGAAGTTATGGCTAGTCGAAGTTACCTGAATTCGAAGAGAACTGGAAAAACTGCAGTTTCGGTTTTGCAAGGTGGCTACTTTGGATCGAATTTCCGGCTGATGTATACTGAATTAGGGTATGTGTGAGTAATGGTTGGAAAGAGGAATTGTAGTAGAAGAGAATGGTGAAGACGGCATGGAAAAATATTGAGGGATGTGAAAGTTACAGCCGTCTAAAGTTAGGGCAAAGTAAGGGAATTCGGTTACGAAAATCAGGGAAGAAATCGGCTAAGTGTGGGCGACTCATTACAGAGTGACACGTGGCATCTCTTAAAATTTTGATTCAAAACTTCAATCTAGCATAACTTTGGCTAGGATGATCCGTTTTTGACGTTCTTTTTATCGATCTTCATGGTTTTTCATAACCTATTTATTGGTATAGGTTTTCATGACCTGGTTTGACCATTCTCAAAAAGTCAACTCTAGCAAGGCTTAATAAGCTTTAAGGTTTCTAGAATTTTATATTGACTTTCATATTTCAAAACAATGTTCCAACACTTCCCAAAATCTTTATAATATATGGAGTGTTTAATAATTTTCCCAAGATTTATTGACTTATAAATCTTATTATTAAATTCATAATACCATATAATAATGTATAATAATTAGGGTTAAATAGAAAAAACCCCTAAATAAATTTCACAACCCCATATAATTTACTATTCATAATTCCATATATAATTTAATATTCATAATTCCATATAATAATTTAATACTTAATAGTTTATTAAAGGTTTAATAAAAGAAATCCCCTAAATTAATTTAAATTAATTTAGGGGTATTTCAGCATATCCCCCTTAAAAGAAACTTCGCCTCGAAGTTTAAAAATCAACTAATAAGCACTCACACCGCTTCGGGTGTGCTGAGACAATAAAAGTTCCAATGAAATTCCATACCAAACCAATCCTTTATTTCCATCCATTTCCAATACAACATTCCACTCAAGATTACTCAAAATCAAACTGAATCAGGATATACCAAGATATAGCATGATGAAAATCAAAAGTCACCTACTGAGTCATAATGCAAAAACCAAGCACATACAAACACCTCTCATTCTGCTAATACTGTTCTCCCTTTGCTAACAATGCAACGAGGCATAATCCGGATGAGATAACGAAGGAGGAGTATGCCAGCATATCCCCCTTAAAAGAGCTAAGGTACGCCCTCGTACCGCTACTAACGGCACATTCAAAGAATTCAACACCTTATTAACCAGCATTGTTGTGAACTTTACTGCACCGTTGATTTTATCCATGATCGTTACATATATGTATCTCTTGATTGTTATGTATTTGTATTTCCTTGGTGGTTATAAAATTTTTACCTTATGATTATTATCCATTCATTTAATGACGGTTACGAATAATATGTCCATATATGATCTTTTATCATATCAATTGTATTAACAAGCTATAAATCAGGTGTAACATACTTGAGTAGTTAGAATAATATTTCAGATCATTTAATAATCTTCCAAAATTATCTTCAAGGGTTTATAGCCAACCATATGTAAAACTCTATAAAATAAATATTTTCTATGACTTTCCAAGTTTCAATTGTTTTTATAATCAATTATCGTATTTTAGATGATTCATTCAGTGTTTTTATAAAATTTACTTATTATATAACTTCACCCAAGGCAGAATTTTAGGAAGTTCATCCAAAATCTGATTCCTTTATCTTAAAATTTATACATTATATATATATATAATATATTTTTAAGGTAGGGACTTTGTATAAAATTTTAGGTCAAATGAGCTAGTCTAATGAAACTCACTCACTCTTGGTAATTATTTTCTTAAGGTTTGTTCTATGTAAGTATTCTCCTGATTACTAAATCTTAGTATTCCCTTAGATAATGGTGGCTTTTGGTAAATATCACTCTTAGTGTGTCTTTTAAAATTTTATACAGGTATAATGTTAAACTTCCAAGTAAGCATGAGGATTTTCAATCTTTAAGTAACTCTCACTTTTTTTTTTTCCAGCCAGGGGTAGATGTTGTATCTTGGAGTACCCAAACTTAATCCCTTCCTCCATATATAGGTATTTTCACCAAAGATTTAACTCAATAAACCCTTTACATTTATAGTTTTAATACTGGATCTTAAGATACAAATATTGATTTGTTCATTGTGGTTAGCAATGAAATATGCCTAGCTCAAGATTTCATGATGGTAACGTCTTACCACCACTTCCCCTCAAGTTCAACACAATCCATCACATGCGTAGAAGATTATTTACAGTTAGATGACAAGGCTTGTCTAGCCCCTAAACTTCGAAGTGGGTGTGCACCCCCACTACTTTCAGCCTAGGAGTTCGTCGCACCAGCACTTCCCGTAGGGTGTTAGGTTTATGTGTTTTCTTTCTAAGTTAACATAGAGTTTTAATGTGTTTTACAAGTTCAGATGTTGATCTTTTCTAATACGCTACTAGTTCTTGTTAGCTTAATAATTTTCTAGACTTAAGATTTATCTTAAACATTATCTTTAGGTAATAAATTGATATCAAGTAGTTCATGAGATTTATTTTCAAACTTTAAAGGAGTTGAAGTACTTTCACATAATATCAATACTAATTTAGTTATGTACAGTTCTATTTGTATATTGTTTTCAACCAAAAGTGTTCTTGAACATTCTAGGAATTTGTGTACTAGCTTTTAAAGGATTGCATTTTTAGCAATGTATCCTCCATGAGTATGCTTTTGAAAATAGCTTAATATTGGTTTATCTCAACCAAAATCTTATCGTACTTAATATAGGATGTTCCAAACTTATATATATTTTTTGTAGTTATTGTTGGAACGGTATAACAACATCACACTCAACAGACATCACAAAAGAAAAGTATGTAAAGGAATCGTTCACAATTCCAAAAAGGGTTAGGAGTCGTGCCTTACTGGAGTCCTCACTTCCCAATTCTACCCCAGTTCCCCAGTTTTAAGTGCACCTATAATCTAAGTATTCACTCGGCTTGTTTTCTCGGGTTCAGAGCGTAACTACGCTCTGATACCACTTTCTGTAACACCCTATTTAGCGTATTTAAAGCGGAAATAAAAATACGAAGGGCGTACAGACCATCGGGTTCCAAACACCCGGCACCAACCCTCACCAATTACAACTTATAACTTACAAAAGCTACGGTCTGAACTCGAGAAAAACTTAACACAAACATAACAGAAATTAAACACATTAACTCTCCACAAAACCTAGTCCCATCCCAAACGCTCATTCTCTTCGTGGCCACCTGTAAATCAATTCGTACCTGCAAGATGAAACCAAGCAGCCCACCCCAAAAGGGGCGGGTCAGTTCCCTGGAATGGAACTGGTACAATTCTCCAAAGCAAACTTATAAAACATAACTCTTCAAAATAAATAGTAACATGAAAACAAACTCTTAAAAGTAAACAGAGATAAAGCACTTCAAACAATCAAGTTAAAGAGAAAAGAAAACAAGACAAAGATAGAGATAGAGAACTTCCAAACAAGTCTCCACTTAAGTAGTCACACCACATAGTTAGTAAGCATCCATTGTTGATGTTAGAACCAATTCCCATTAGGAGTAGAAAAACCCAGATAGCCACAAAGGACTAGGAATGAATGAGAGAAAACCAAAACCAGCAAACTCAAGAATGGAATGAAACCAACTGAGAGATGGCCCCCACCGCCAAGAACGTCCATTAAGGACAGGGGATATACAGCCCCTTACTGTTAACTACGTCCTCTCAGGACAAGGGATATACAGCCCTTTACTGTTAAATATCAATGCCCCTATGGGCGAGGATATACGCCCCCTACTGTTCACATTAAAGACGCGCGCACGTCGAAAGAAAGATTTCCAAGATTGACCTTTTCCAAAAATCCCCTAGATCACCAACTACCCAGAGCAATACCAAAACACTCAGTCCTACAGAGTGCAGAAGCGTAAACCCTAAGCGCCAATGTCTAACGGGCAACCAAGTAGAAGAAACCAATACCCAAGTGAGTTCCACATCCAAGGCTCAGTTAGTCCACAAAGCTGAGTTAGTCACACAACCAATTCCTTTTTAAAAATTCCTCTTTAAGTCAGTTAGCGTTTTCCAAACATTCACAAGTCAATCAGCAAAAAGTTCGGAGTACGAGAAATCGTACAAAACATTCCATAAAGTCCAAAACACGTCACTGAGGACGAGAAATCGTACAAAACATTTCAGAAAGTCCAACACATAGCAAGCTGAGTACGAGAATCGTACCTGTCGCTTAGCATTCTAATCAACTTGCGCAAACATCAACAGTACTCTGAAGAATATTAAAGATAATCTACCATCAATCATTGTAGCCTATGTTACGCTTAAATAAACTCCTAACTCTTATTTCAAAGTCTCAATTATCTTTTAAGCCCTCACTTAAATGTTATGTAATATCTTGACTTGTTTGAGAACGATGTATTACTCAAGGTTGTAAGACCAAGGATTATTTTATCACACTAGTAAATTGTTCCACCTTTACCCCTTTACCCATACTTAACCTTAATTCCCGCATTAAAGACCCTACAACTAAGGGCATATACGTTATTCAATCAAGTCCTAGAACTCAATAACAATTCTTAAGCACAATACTTTTACTCTTACTTTAGGATATACATCGTGTTATGCCAATGATGGGTTTATCTTAGAATACTATACTATTATCTCACAATTAAAGGTTATGTATTTAAAAATATCTACTAGACAACCCATTATGATTAAGTTTCCCCTTAACTTAACTAAGATCTACATCTGTATATGGAACCATAGTGTTGTAGACGCATATATCATAACCTAATTGAGTTACTAACTCATTTATCTATCTTAGTCCAGAAAGACTTTTATTACATCCACTAATAATCTTGACATAAGATGTTAAATTACTTTCATCTTGAAACAACTATATTATAGTTGACTTAGACTTATCGAACCCTTACATTTAGTATTCATAAGGTACATTATTTGCTTCATTATTACCTATATATAGGTGTTTAGTTAACCCTTTTATGTATCCTTACTTACATTTAATTTCCTAAATGTTTTATTTTAACACACATTCCCTCCATAGCTATTTATAATCCTCTTATACTAACTACAACAAACTTAAGTCTTAAATACGTTTTAATTGTTGCAAACCTAAGTTTCAAAGGGATAACTTAATAAATTAATTTCCTTTATTTATTTTAGGATAAACATTATATCGACATAAGGTAAAATCTATCTAAGAATTAAATTCTATTCGTAATGAAATTATCAATTACTTAATAAGACCATATATTCTGAACAATCTCCATACCTTATATTCAAATGACACATTAATATTTCCAGTGTCAAAAGGTAAATCAATATAGTCTCTTATGTAACCTAGTTTCATCTAATTAAAGGTTTAAAGATTTTAAGTATCTAATTCCTATTTACAAACCTTCTATAAATTCTAACTACTAAATACATTACTTAACTATTTACTCACATCCTGATATTGGTATTAAAGTATTTATATGGCTTAACTAGTGTAAGAAACTTAGGGACTATTATTTAGATTAATTCCTAATCATAGTTTATTGTAGTTTTATATCATAATCCCTTTTAATGATTTTATCTTAAAATATTAAGTTATTACTCATAATCATATTAAGAATAATAAATCTAGACTTATTTATCCCCTTCACATTTAGATGTAAAAGGTACTCATTTATTTATTATTGTTATTAATAAGAACATTTAAGTGTAAAAGTATTTCATTCATTTATTATTAATTATATAATAAGATCCATTGTGTAACACTTTATGTAACTAATTACAAATATTCCTAAATTCAACTTATTATTTCTTAACCAGATTATAGATTTACATTTGGTCATGACTAATAAATACATGTATTTTAATACTGTTTATATAAATCTAGAAATTCAAGGGTAACTAAAACTCAATTCATAACCATAAATTAATACCACCTCATATAGTATTCTATTATTAGTATTATGTAGAGGTTTTATTTTAACTCATTAATTCCTTCATATGATTTTCTATAAGGTATTTTATCTTTTATTTATTTATTTATCGTATATATATATATTCCTTCCTATTTATTTCTCACAAGAATGTTATTTCCTTTATCTATTATTTTTGTATTTATATACCATACATATATATATATCCCACATATATCAAGATTATCCAGAACATTCTTAAGAAATTCTATGTATTTAATTATATTTAATATCTTTTAGACATATCTACAACTGATTTATGGTTTATAAAATGAGTATTTCCCTTAGTTTTAGTTAAACATATTAGCTTCCTATTTATATATAATAATAAAATGTAGTTTAGTTAAATTCCTTGATTTAATATAGTTTCTATTTATTTCTCTCATAAAATATATAATAATATATGTAACAATTTTTACGTCACTTAAAGTTAATACCCAAAATATTTATAAACATACTGTATTAAATGTTATTAGTCTTATTATATTTTCCCCCCCCTATAAAGTTCATTAATCAACTATACTTAATTTTGATTACATTAAAAACCATATATTATAAGTTATCTTATGAAAACTCATAACACAATTTTTTAAACCCATTACAATTTTCCAAAATCCCCAAATTAAATATAGTAACTATAACATTTTAGACATATTATAAAATTTTATTTCATAAAATATCTTTTTAATGGCCAAATAATTCCAGAAAACCCGTAACTTGTAAAATCATAACTTATGTTTAAAAACTCCAAAACCATAATAATTTACATCAAAATAAACTACATAAAATAAGGAATCTATGGTTAAAATTTCAAGTCCAAAATACATTCGGGAAGATATTTAAATAACCCAACAAGTTAGGACTTTTTACGGAGTTTTATAATCATTTAATAGCACGATCTATCTCGGCCGTCCACATCCTTTAAAACGAAATCAACGGCTGCTGTACTCCTAGTTCATCAGCAAGTTCGATTCCAACCGAGTACTAATTCCGTTTTTCTCCACAATCTACAGAACGAAATCGAGTGATTCTTGTTTCTATAGCTTCCGTAATATAATTTCGGTTCCAATGATACCGTTTCCCCAATTATTATGCAGTATACGATGAGATTCGAATTCAAATCAAAGTTAGGGTTCAAAGTTTGATTCGATTACAATCTTGCAAAATTCTACACATACAGAGCGTAATAACCTCAATTGGTTGATGGGTTAGGTCGGATACATGATTACTAACAGCAATAACGGAGAAATTTGACCGGAAACTCACCGGAGTTGCACAAATCGAAGGAATTCGATTCAGTTTTCTGGAAAAGGTTCGAACTTGACTGTTTCGAGGAGCTCACTTTGAGGATCTATAAGTTAAGTTCTAGATCGAATTAGAATACTTATAAAGGCTTAATCAAAAGAGGAAACGTAGCTCTACGCATTGATAACAAGAACTAATCCTAACTCGGACCATACAGAAGATATTGAAGCTAGAAGTTGCGAGTTTACCTTACGTTTTCTGGAAAGAAAACTGTGATTTTATGCTGTGATGAATTCGAAACTTTAGACACCTCTCTCTTACAAACGGTTTGGAATTGGCTTTGGTCATAAACATGAAAGTTATAGAGAGATTAGAGCTCTTCAAAACGAGCTAAAGAACATGGAATTTGGCTGAGAAACGAAGAAGTTATGGCTAGTCGAAGTTACCTGAATTCGAGAGAGAAACTGGAAAACTGCAGTTTCGGTTTTGCAAGGTGGCTACTTGGATCGAATTTCCGGCTCATGTATACTGAATTAGGGTATGTGTGAGTAATGGTTGGAAAGAGGAATTGTAGTAGAAGAGAATGGTGAAGACGGCATGGAAAAATATTGAGGGATGTGAAAGTTACAGCCGTCTAAAGTTAGGGCAAAGTAAGGGAATTCGGTTACGAAAATCAGGGAAGAAATCGGCTAAGTGTGGGCGACTCATTACAGAGTGACACGTGGCATCTCTTAAATTTTGATTCAAAACTTCAATCTAGCATAACTTTGGCTAGGATGATCCGTTTTTGACGTTCTTTTTATCGATCTTCATGGTTTTTCATAACCTATTTATTGGTATAGGTTTCATGACCTGGTTTGACCATTCTCAAAAGTCAACTCTAGCAAGGCTTAATAAGCTTTAAGGTTTCTAGAATTTTATATTGACTTTCATATTTCAAAACAATGTTCCAACACTTCCAAAATCTTTATAATATATATGGAGTGTTTAATAATTTTCCCAAGATTTATTGACTTAAATCTTATTATTAAATTCATAATACCATATAAATGTATAATAATTAGGTTAAATAGAAGAAAACCCCTAAATAAATTTCAAACCCCATATAATATTTACTATTCATAATTCCCATATAATAATTAATATTCATAATTCCATATAATAATACTTAATAGTATTATTAAAGGTTTAATAAAAGAATCCCCTAAATTAATTTAAATTAATTTAGGGGTATTTCAGTAGTGCTCATTAGCATTCCCATCAAGCTTTCTAGGAAAGATGAACGATAAAGTAGGTATTTGAGGGATGCCAGAATAACGGGTTTTCACCCTCTACAGAATGGCAATTTCTAGAATCTTAGATTTTCAATCATAACTATTTAGATAGACCCCTCTCATACCGAAAAAATCACCCTCCACACCTTGATCTGTCTATCATGTACTACATCCTCCATCGTCATCCCTTGAACCTTGCTTTCTTAATGCTAAACCACATGGCCCATTCGGTCTAAACCTTGAGACACTCCCTAGGTTACACCTTATGGCTCCCAAGGGTTTTCAATTTTTTTTAAGTTCCGCTAGAGAAGTCGCAGCCAGAGTCCGTCGAGGAGGTCTTCACCATCAATCTCTAGTACCTTAACAGACTCACCTTCATCGACAAGACTCAGCTGTTGCCCCCACAGCCTCCCACGACCATTCCTCAAGTCACAACAGCCATGTCGTCTACCAAACCGGACATACTCCTTCGACTTGAAGAGAAGCTGGATCGACTGATATTCCTGGCGGGAGAGCTGGCGGCCAGCGACGTGAAAATGATGGATAGACTCGCTGGACTCGAGACGACTATGTCGGCGATGAATGAGGAGTTGCTAGATCTGTTTGCCACCATAAAGTCCAACCCTGAAGCCCACTAACCTAATCCTAACGTGTGTGTGTGGTGTTAGAACTTAGGATTGTTGTGAGTTCTAAACACTTTCTATGAATTGTTTGAATACTAAACTAACTCTTTTGACTGCAAGCTTCCCTCTGATGAAAGCAAAAAGGGGGAAGCGGTGAATCCCGTCTGGTGTACAGGTAACTCTAACTTATTTTTGGATTGCTTTACTTTTTGCTGCGGGTTTAAGTGGATTTTGCTATCTGTTACTTGCTTATGTTGCTTCATATTTATTACTTGTCTTTACTTGCCTACTCTTGTGCTCATTATGATGTACTTTACCTGAAGTACACTCGACGGTTAAGGGGGAACTCCAATAGAGTTACTTGATCGATTTTTGCGTGCTTCGATTAAGGGGAACTTTGACAGGGTCGGTTCCCCTAGTACTTTATGTTTGTTTTGTAGGATTGACTTACTCGTGATTCAAAAAGGTTTTGCTATCTTCAGCAACAAGGGGGAAACTGTTGGAGTATGAAGATGTTGCTGAGATAGTTAACCACTACAACAAAGTCAATCGTTCGTTCGTTGCAAAACACAACTGAGTCCGTCCAACCGAGAAGCAGGAAAGACTTCCTCGAGTCGTTGTGAAATTTAAGGAATGAAGGTGTCAACTCCCAACGCCCCAACGGTCAGACGTGCGCCGGAATTCATTCAACAAAGTTTTTGCTTGATGATTGGGCGCGTCTCTCCTTAGTTTGTGCTCCACTAAGTTAGTTCCAAAAATTCAGGAACTAACTCTCTACAACGGTCAAGTCGAGTTGTATAAATAGGATTGTAATCACCAGTTATTTCCTTGTGCTTACTGAGAGTTCTTTTGTTGGGAGAAGTTGTGTAAAGAGAGCTACATTCATTTTAGAGAGAGAAAAGTACCAAAGTTAGTTAGCGCACATAGATAAACTTATTCTAGGTAGGTTATAGTTTCACTACACTTGTCATTGAGCCGATCAGAGATTGTATTGGGTGAGTGAGTGAAAACCGCAAAGTAGATCCCATCTACTGTGTGGGCATTGTAAGTTATTTTGTTTGACCAGGAAATAAAGTAACTTATATTGTGTATTCTGCTGAGTTGATTAAGTTTTTCCATCTTTCGAGTACACTCCAAATTAGTTTGTTTAAGTCTTTTCACGTTTCGAATTCGAGTAACTGCTTCCACTCAATTAGTTTGACTGAGTGTTTCCACATTATCAGTGCTTCTGCATACTTAGTACGATTGGGTCAAACCTTCTCATAGACTAACACCTTGAGCTGGTTTGAGTCAACTATCCAATTCTACATATATTATAAATATGAAGCATTTAATAGAGAATATAAATGAAGCCTTACCAAAGTTAAGGTTGATTATTATCAATAATCTTCATTGTAATATGGATGGTGTTGTGCAAAATAGTAATGAAACTATCTTACTAACTAATAAGTAGTGAACCTAATCGTTGCAGTCCAACAAGGTCGTATCCACAGGGAGTTCGTAACTATCTATCTAATTATAAGCTTAGTATATGTGCAAGGATATAAACAAACGTGCATAAATGTAAATTGGGGGGGAGGGGGTTGGTTTGAAAGAAATAAAACTAAACAAACTAAACTAGGATAGATGTAGCTCGTGATGGATATTTGTACCCATACTCCCCTTACCACCGATTGTCAACCCTTGAACTTAAAGCTAAACAACGGGAACACTTAATTAATTAGCAACCTAATCTAGGCCTACTAATCCTAACCGATTTATCCGGGATTTCTCAATGAGCTAAGTCCTTGGACAATTGATAACACTAAGCTCAAGTTCCCATA
Source organism: Limonium bicolor (assembly GCA_023374045.1). Lineage (NCBI taxonomy): Eukaryota > Viridiplantae > Streptophyta > Magnoliopsida > Caryophyllales > Plumbaginaceae > Limonium > Limonium bicolor. The sequence goes on from CM041776.1 coordinate 469,828,376, forward strand.
AGTTGCAATGTAAATCAAAATCATTAAAATGAGTACATTGGTTTAGTCCCCACGGTTTATATTTCTTTATCAGAATCACATGTTGACAGAATCCCACATTAGTGCTAGACGAATTGGTAACCTATAATCTATCTCAAGGCCTAATATCGACAGATTTAGAGCAAACCAACCAATACTAACACATAAATAACAAGTTAGGTAAAATCCTAAACAAATCCTGAAATCATGAGTAACAAGTTTAAGAGTCACAAATACCCAATAATCATCTTCATCAAGCACAAAGACTAAAAGAAAGTATAAATGCAAGTTCAAGGTTCAACAATGGAGTTTTAAGGATTTAGGGGCAAAATCCTCATCCCAAGCTACAAGAGAGGTTAAGCCTTCATTAGAGAAATAAAATGAGTAAAGGGAGAAGAAAAATCCATTAGAGGTGAAGGAGAGCTTCCAAGGAGGTTGGGTCCTTCCTCCTTCGCTCTATTGCCTGGCTCCAGCCTACGATATCTCTTATCTTCTTCTACTTTAAAAAATGGGAATTTTGACAAACTTTTGGTCAAACCGACCCACCGTAGAGGTCTCCTAGGGCTGTCGGACCCAGGAGCAAATTACAGCCAGAAATTAATCCCGACTGACCCACTAGGTCGGTCTTATAGGGAGGTCACTTTCCGAAACGCTATATCTTCTTCGTTTTAGCTCTGATTTTGGATCCGTTTGCGCCCACGTGTTCCTCTCTTCGTCTACTTTTCTTATGGCTATGTTATTCCTCTTTTTTAGGCAATAAATGTGTAAAAAAACCAATAAAACACAAAACTAGAGGAAAATTAGCTAGAGTGAAGAAATGAGCATGAAAAGTGTTGATAAAACATATGCAATACACCTCTAAAACATGCTCATTTTGACACTCATCATACCCCCACACTTACCTTTTTGCTTATTCTCAAGCAAAACCAAGAACCCAAGCAAATAAGGAATGCTCAAAACTAATAAATACTATCATGAAGTGTAGGATAGGAGAAGAAGCAAAACATGATCAAAACTTTTGAGGAGTGTGAATCATCACCTACTGGTGGCATGGGTGTGCTCAGGGCAAAATAAAATATGTAGTTTTGGGGTATGATCTGGAGTGCTTCAAAGTTTTAAATATTAGGTAACTTGGAAAACTTTACCATGTTAACTTCTCTCAATAATGGGCATTGAGAAGTAAACAAAAGGAAAACTAGATTTATGAATTTGTTTCACTTTTTCATAAGAGATGAGAAGATAAAATGTTGGCATCTAGCCTTTGTATTTAAGAACACTCAACTCTCAGTGTTGGTTACCAATGGTGTCTCACAAGTTCCTTAGAGATTTTCATAAAGAAACACTCCTTAGCAATCCCAGAGAGAGAAAACGGAAGGAATCCCTAAGAAATAAAAATCTAACCATTTAAGATCACCTGGTCACACCGCATGAAAAATAATCCTCAAAAGCAATTTAAAAAAATTTGAGCATTTATCCCATAATTCATAAGAGTATTTGTTTTTAATGAGAGCAACCCATATCACAAGGATCCGAGTTTTTGATTTTGGACAAACACAGATAAGCATAAGGAATAAGCATTTAAGCACACACTCACCGAAAGGTCACTCCCCCACAGTTAGTTTGAACAATGTCCTCATTGTTCACCAACAAACCGGGGAAGGTTTCAGAAGACCTTTTTGGGAAGCAGACAAAGAGAAAACAAAAGTGTCATAAACAAGCAATTTAGCACAAGAGCTATCCACAGACTCAGATTCCAACATAAATAAAATGAAAGAAGAGAAGTGAGAGTTACAAAATAAAAGAAACTTGTACTCCCCTGAGATTGTTGTTGCTTGCGTGGAAGGAACTCCCTCACACTTGAGCTTTAGCCTCAATTACCGTAGCTTGGTGGCGGTGTGGACTTTAAGTTGCACTTGCATAAAACACTAGAATCAACCAAACTACAACCATGGTTAAAAGGGAGCAAAAATGGAATCAAATAAGAACTCAAAAATAAAAAGAAACTAAAAAATGAAAGAAATTCATCTAGGTTGCCTCCCTGTCTTTAAGGTTTTTTGCTAGACCCTACCACCATGATGTCCTCTAGGATCGAATATGAATGTTGAATTTAGCTTCAACGGGTGGGTTGGGTGGTTATTATTTGTCTTTGAAGAACGGTCCGAATATTGGGGTTGATGATCCTTGGTGCGAGAATAATCTTGTGATGGAGCCTCCACTTCAAATTTTAGGATGAAGACATCCTTATCTTCATTGAGTGGGGCCAGGAGAACTCTGGGGCGGATTTTGTCTTCTAGCTCTGGTCTGGGATCAAATGGGAACGTGGCCTCCACACTTAGCGGGTGGACTTTGAGCTTCCACCTTACATTGTTTGAGCATAGGTGGGAAAGGCCTTGATTCTCCAAGTGAAGATCAAAGGGATGTGGCTCATTCTTCTTAGTTTGAGGACGTAATAATCCTCGTCTTTGGGGTGAGGCTCGTAGGAAGAGCCTTGATGGACATCAACTTCATAGGGAGGTGGCTCCTTGAAGTCGATGGTGGCACTCTCCTCTGATGACTAGGAGGGAGACGTTGACTCCTCCTTCTTAAGGTTGAGGATGTAAGCGTCCTCAACCTCTTAGTGAACAAATAAGGGGGAGACAAATTTGTATTTGACTTCAAAGAAAGGAAATTCCATGAAGACGAAATGGTAACTCTTTTCCAATGAGTTGTCTTCATAATCAAGCTGGTGGTTGTGTGGCGGTAGACTCTTTGATTCACATAGGGAAAGAGAGAAGGGAAACTCAAGTCCTCAGTAGGTTGCTCCACCTCTTGAACTGTTTCACTCTTAAGTTCTTGCACAATTTGATCTAGCCAAGCTTGGACGTTCATATTGAAGGTTTGCTCAGCAAACTTTGACTCAACTGCTAGGTCCACAAACTTGATTAAATAGGTTAAATCCTTCATGAGAGCCTCCAATCTTGACATGGCAAATGGACAGGGAGAACCCTCATGAACTCTCTGCACCCTTGGCATACACTCCAATGATTGGTGTTTTGTTCGGTGTAGTCACCATAGGAGTAACCATACCAACCTTCTGCTTGATTATAATAACCATCCATCAGAGTTGAGTTCCTACAAAGAAAAGAAACAAAAATTTATACACAAAATGGGTAAATCAAAGAAATGAAAAAATTACGCAAAAACTAGACATATAATAAACTAGATAGTTGGACTGAAGTCACCGACAACGGCATCAAAAACTTATTGTGAAAAATAGTAATGAAACTATCTTGCTAACTAGTTAGCAGTGAACCTAGTCGTTGTAGTCGAACAAGGTCGTACCCACAGGAACTTCGTAACTATCTACCTAATTATAGGCTTAGTAAATGTGCAAGAATATAAACAAAAGTGTAGAAATGTAAACTAGGGAGATTTTTGGGTTTTAGTTGGATACATGGAATAAAGGAAAAGCGATAAAAATAAACTGACTAAAATAGGATAGATGTAGCCTGAGATGAATATTTGCACCCATCCTCCCCTTACTACCAATTGTCAACCCTTGAAATTATAGCTAAACAACAGAAACACTTAATTAATTAGCATCCTAATCTAGGCCTACTAATGCTAATCGATTTAATAGGGACTTCTCAATCAGCTAAGTCCTGGGTCATCAATAGCACTAAGATCAAGTTCCCCTAAGTTGCAATGTAGTCTAATATCAAAATCATTAAAATTCAAGTACATTGGTTTAGTCCCCACAGTTTAGATTTATATCTCATAATCACATGTTGACAAAACCCCGCATTAGTGCTAGACTAATTTGCAACCTAAAATCTATCTCAAGACCTAATAGCGACAGATTAGGAGAAAACCAACCAATTCCAACACATAAAAACATAAGTTGAGTAAAACCTTAAACAAATCCTCAAATCACGAGTAACAAGTTTAAGAGTCACAAATACCCAATAATCATCTTCATTAAGCACAAATACTTAAATAAAGCATAAACACAAGTTTAAGATTCAACAATAGAGTTTTAGGAATTTTAGAGTAAAGGGAGAAAAAATAGAAATTAGAGGTGAAGGAGAGCTTCCAAGGAGGTAGGGTCTTTCTTCTTCCTTTCCCTTTTTCATTTCTCTTTTTTTTGTCGCTGTCTTGCCTGGCTCCAGCCTACTCTCTCTCCTCTCTTCTTCTACTTTTAAAAACAGGAATCAGGACAAACTTTTTAATTTGAACGACCCACTGGGGCGGCCGGAACCCAAGACCAAATTTTGGCCAGAAATTAAGCCCGACCGACCCACTGGGTCGTTCTGTAAGGAGGCCGGTTTCCAAAACATATTATCTTCTTCGTTTATCTCTAATTTGGATCCGTTTGCACCCACGCATTCCTCTTTTCATCTACTTTGCTTCTAGCTATGTTATTCCTTCTATTTAGGCAATAAATGTGTAAAAACACCTATAAAACACAAAACTAGAGCAAAACTAGTTAGAGTGGATAAATGAGCATGAAAAGTGTTGATGAAACATATGAAATACACCTCTAACACATGCTCATTTGGACACTCATCAAATGGACATTATAAAGTTTTTCAAAATTTCTTGTGATGTACGCAAATTGGACTATGAATGGATGTATGGTCCAATAAGGAATTATTTTGAAAGCAAGACGAAGAATGAATTATTCAAAGTGGCAATTGATCATCAAAAAAGGATAAATGAGTTACACATTCCCTATCCATGTGCTAAATGTGAACTTTGCAATAAGTTCCTCAACATACACGCAATCAAATTTCATCTTTCACGGCATGATTTTATGCCGAACTATAAGATATGGTTTTACATGGCGGTCTGTAGAAGCTACAAGGAAATACAAGCTTATAGTCACATGCATAGTCAACGAGGAATAGAAACAATTGTTGATACAATTCCTCATAAATGTGGTCAAAGTAACACTGAAATCAATGACAGGAAAAGTTGAACAATTGGACTCAATGCTACACGATGTTGAAGATGATTTCACTAACAAGCCAGATGAACATCATAGACTATTGACGCATCATGGTCTCCTATGTTTTCCATTTGTGTCAAATTTACAAAGTTGACAATCGTGCTACATTCGTTCAATTTGAAAGGAAGATTATGGCTTGAGTGACAAGAGTTTCTCAGCTCTACTATAACTTCTTCATGCCATATTTCCAAATGAGAATGTACTATATATTTCTACTTATGAGGCAAAAAAGTTGATGTGTCTTATGGAAGTGGAGAATGACACACATGTCCAAAAAATTGTACACTATACAAAGATAAGAGTAGACATTTGGATCAATGTCCAAGATGTAATATGTTACACTATTAACCGAAGGACAACAAATCATCAAATTCTAAGAAAAAAATGTCCTCTAACAAAAATCGTCTGGTATTTACCCATAATACCAAGATTCAAGCGTCTGTTTGCAAATGTAAGAGAAGAACAAAATTTAAGGTGACACTAGAAGGAAGAAAAAATGATGACAAGTTTAGACATCCAGCCAATTCATCACAGTGGAGGAACATCAATAGAAGATAAATATTTTGGTAGTAATAACCAAAATTTGAGGCTTGAGTTATATACTGATGGGATGGATTTGTATGACACACTAAGTAGTCAACGCAGCACTTGCCTGGTTCTACCGGTGATCATAATTTGCCATGATGGTTGTGTATGAAGCGAAAAAACATAATTTTATCATTATTAATTTTTGGACTGAAACAACCCTGACATAATATAGATGTCTACCTTACACCACTGATTGATTATTTGAAATTGTTGTAGAATGAGTGGACAATGGTGTGTGATGGTTATTTTAAGCAAAATTCACACTACGTGTCATGTTTTTTAGCACAACTAATGACTTCCCCACGAATGAGAACTTATCTAGGTATGCAGTGAGAGAAGTATTTGCTTGCCCAATATGTGAGGATGACATTTGTTCTGACCGTCTACAGTTTTGTGGCAAAATGTCTACATGTGTCATCGTAGATTACTACCAACAGAAAACAAGTATCACAAAAAAAAAGTTGTTTAATAGAAAGACTGAGACACGTGTGGCTCGACTACCTTTGAGTTATGAAGAGATCTATGAAAAGGTGAAGAAAACTAAGAATGTTTTCGGTGATACATCTAGATCTGACCCAGAAGGACATATTTTAGGAACTTCCGTACTTGAAACATTTACCGGTTAGACATTGTCTAGATTACATGCATATTTTCAAGAATGTGGGTGAGGCTATTTTTGGAACATTTCTTAACATACCTGGTAAAAAAAGATGGAATAAAGGTTATGAAGGACATGGAAGCTATGGATATATGTGAGGAGCTACATCCCCAAGAAAGAGGCAAACAAACATATTTACCTCCAGCATGTTACAATTTATCCAAAAAAAAGAAGAGAAAATAAGCTTTTCCAGGTGCCTTCATTCTCTCTAAGGCTCCTATGGGATATTATTTCAATTGAAAGAGTCTTAAGTCAATGAAGGATTTGAAGTTGGTCGGGTTGAAGTCCCATGATTATCATGTTTTGATGTTACATCTCCTTCTTGTTGCCATACGGGGTATATTGCTGAAGATCTGGGAAATGCAATTACAAGACTGTGTTTCTTTCTTGATGTAATATGCATTAAAGTTGTGGATGCTGATACACTTGAATTTTTGCGCCATAATGCTGTTGTGACACTCTACAACCTGAAACATATTTTCCACCATCATTTTTTTGACATCATGATCCATTTAGTTGTTCAGATTATTAAAGAAATTAAATTATGTGGTCCCATATATTTGAAATACATGTATCCATTTGAAAGATATATGATAATTTTGAAGGGACGAATGAAGATTAGATATTGGCCAGAAGGAAGCCTTGTAGAAGGGACAATAACTAAGAAGGTGACAATTTTTTTCTAAATAGTTAGAGGGTGTGGAAGCTATTGGAGTGCCACAAGAGAGACACACATGAGGGATAGAAGGTCAAGGTGTTATTGGAAAATATTATGGCAATTATTCATCCTTAATAAAGTTAGCACATTTGTTTGTTTTACATCACCTTGAGAAGAAGTAAAATTGAATTTGAACACTTAAGAATTAAGAATAATTAATTAAAAAGGAAGTAAAGGTAGATTTGAACTCTTGGGATCAATTTAACGTAATCAGTCTATAGGTTGTAAAATAAATAGTTAGACAATAACGTCGGTGGAAATAAAGGAACGTATATTAGTAATCAAAAGAATAAAAAGGATAATCGTTTAATGTAACACCCCTACGTCGTACTTCACAACTAATTGAAATCGCAGCGGAAATAAACAACTAAACATTAACTAAACGCTTCGGTGCTACAATGCCGTCAACCACCCACGTGGTTAACAAGGCAGAATAAATACAAGTGTACCGGTCTGATGATCAGACTCCCGAGCATAGAACTAAAACCATATATACATCATATACAATACCGAGTATTTAATTACATTTCTTCACTGTAAACTGCCAATATACCGCCATAGTAGTATCAACGGAATCAAAATATAATGCCACGGGAGCACAGGCGCATCCCGGGCTCAACATCTAAAATACCAAAAGTACATCTGCAGCCTAGAATCTACAGCCACTCTGCTTCCTCGATCCTCATCCTGCAGTAAAAATATGGAGCCCCGAGGGGGTCAGCAACCCTTGGCTGGTATGGTTAACGCGCAGCCCATCGGCTACCGGGATACGCGCAACTAATTGTCATGATAACATGGCATTCATTTTAAACATAACATAACATAACATGTGGCATAGCATTATTATTGCATAACACAACATCACATACACAGTGGATACTCTTTCCACAATCACAAACCAAGAAGGTTGAACAACATAAGAAGCCTAGAGAATGGTTCACTCTCATGTTAAGCTCGTTACACACACTCATTACCGTTCTGTTATTCGACAAGAACTTAAGTCACAGATGGTTCGATATAGTGACCGAACACACCACACAAACACATGTTCACCAAAACCGATCATAAAGTCAGAATAGGTAAGCTTTGGAGGAAGCTAGCGGGAGATCGAACACCAAATTAAGGGGTACAATCTTAACAACATAAGAGTCGAATCTGATTCAGATATCTACTCTTAACTTACATGCATGACCGCACACCGGATTCCTCACTTCCCAGTTAACACTTGTTAAAAGTTCAACAGTGGAACTTGACAAAAAATTCACAACAAGTGGTAAGTCATGTTAGGCACACACAAGGGAAATGAGTTACATCATAACATCATAATAATTTGAACAACTGTAAACTCATTACATGATTAAGTCTTATAATGTCATAAACACACAAAAAACAAATAACACACTAGCCGGTGTAAACCGGTAGGCAACAGACTGCAAGAAAACCATACCTTGGTCCTTGCTTCGATTGATTTCCACCGTAGGTCACTTCTATACATGTTTAAGAATGTCGGTTAATTACTTACTTAACTTCAAATTTACTAAATGGTTAACCATGATTATATGACATGTTTAAATGCCCAACTTAACCTTGGTTACCTCCATTATACCCCCTAGGGTTAACTACATTTGTCACATTCTTTACTGTTTTTTTTAATTTTTGGTCTGTCCGACCCACCGTCCAACCCACCAACTGGGTCGGACCCTTCCAGTGATTTTCGGGTTTGAAAAACTCTACTTGTCCGACCCATGTCCGACTCAACCTTATGGGTCGGACCATTCCAGAACATTTACCGACCTTTGAACATACACGTCCGACCCATGTCCGGTCCCAAGTTCGGTCTATTCTAGAGACTCAATCCGTACTAAAAATCCATGCCCGACTGACCTTGCAAGTCCGGTCCCCAAGGTCGGTCCATTCCAGAAACCAATTCTCGCAGGGTAAACTGGGCTCGACCGATCTTGGCAAGTTCGGTCGCAAGATCGGTCTGCTCCAGACCCTTATTTTCCATTGCCCATTTAACTCAAACTTCACCTCATATATCCTAGTATATCCTAACCTCATTTGGGCACTTCAAACACACCTTAAGACCTCCTTAAAACTCCATACATCATTCACTAAAATCCTTCTCAAGCATTTACACAAATTCTTATAAAAAGGTTTACACTTATAATGTTTTTCACTAAGTTTCTATGTGGTGTCTCATACCTATAACTCCCACTATTCCCAAATGTTTTCTCACCACTACAACATCATTTCCCAAGCATCTTTTCTTCCTAAACAACTCCTTGAACATCTTTACAAGTTTATAGCTCCCCATGCAACAAATCACTTCATCCCTTTTTCACCAATAATACAAAAGTCCTAAATACAATCTCACCATGATCTTGAAATTTCCCAAAACATTCTTTTGCATTCTAAATCCTCTAGAACATTGCCTAGGCCTTTTTTACATCTTTAAACACCTTAATGCATGTTCCTTACACTAGTTGAACACTTAACCATTCTAAACATTTCCTAACTTATCAAACTCATTTTAAACCCTTAGAACTTCTTGTTTATTACCTAAATTTCGACATAGGTTCTCCTAGAACATTACTAAACCAAAACACATTGCTTTCACCATTAGACAACCAAGAACACTTAAAATCCATCAAACACATTCTTATACACAAAACTTCACTCATTTAGCACCACATCACAATATAGTGCATAATTAAATTGCTTGGCACTTAGGCCCTTAAATAACATGGCTCTTAGGCCCTTAAGATGCATATCATAAACACTGAATTTCCACAATACATTTGCCTTTGACCTGTAAATACACCCAACAATACATATGCCTTTTACTAAGCCCTTGAGAGCATTTTTCTAAGTCATTCATCATTGGCTCCTTAGATCATTTTTAACAAGCAATATAAGCTCATTTCTCCTAAGACTTTAAACCACATTAGGTTAGCATATTTACCTCTTTTCCTCACAAACTTCTTTCTTGTTTCCTTGACTAAATTGGCAAGGCTTTTAGTTGCTTGTCAACTTCTAAACATTATACAAATGATATAATGAGTATACAAGCTTTACGCTTCATCTCATTGTAAACCCTAGTTACATATATTATTTTAAAGCATTAAGATGATTGTTATACCTTGGAATGGAAAGAGAGTTTGGATATGTAGCAAGAGAGGACTCCACCAAGCCCTTGGAAGATTCAAATGAAGCTAAAACAAGCAAGGTAAGGACACCATCAATGGTGATTTTCGGACATCACACAAACATGAAGGAAATGTTATTTTTCTTTGAGTTTCCTTACCTAGAAGCAAAGGAGAACAACAATATGTGAAAAGGTGAGCTCAAGCTCCTTCCATGGAGATTCTTTGGCACCAAAATGGAGCTCTTGAGATTTTGAAAGGATAGAATTGAAGAGCTTGATGAGAGGAAGAGAATGGTGGTCTTAGAATTTAATTTGGCAAATGGGCTAGGAGTTACAAGTGGTCAAAGATGGAAAATGATGGTGGTGTTGGTGTTACTGTAGCAAACCATGAATGAGAGCAAGAAGGAGATAGAAGAGAGGTTGAAGACGTGTGAAATGAGAAAATGAGAGAATGAAGATGGTTTTGCTTTTAGAAGATATTAACCTTAAAGCAAATAGTAACCATTAGTCATCACTTATTACTTAATAAACTTACATGTGTGGTGACTCATTACTACAAAAACAGGCCCCCTTTATGTTACTAAGGGTATTTTAGTCTTTGTTTATCAATTTAATTACTTATACAAACATATGTTACAAACTAGCTTATTTTAGTTACTATTCACTAAAACAAGGCACATAGATGTGAAATTTTTGATTCCCATTGATATAGACTTCCAAATGTGATATATATAGTACACATATTAATTAATGAGTAATGATGGACATTTAGCCATTCAAAACTCATTTACAAGACAATTTTTCAAAAATGTGCTTTAAGACTCCTTAAAGCACATTTATGTTTAACTTGTTTTCAAGCTTGGTTTCTTTGGTAATGGTTTAATATGTTCATTAGTATACAAATAAGGTCTTGGTAAGCTCATTAGGTCTTACCCAAGCTTATCCCAAGCTTAGAGCACATTTTAGCCCTAATTGACTTTAAGGCATTTATTTGTGTTTCTATGGTTTAAATTGTTTACTAATGTTTCTAAGACTCTTTTTAGTCTTAATATACCATATTTAAGTGTTTAAAAACATACTAAGGTTTGGGGTATTTCAATCTACCCCCGTTAAAAGAACTTTGTCCTCAAAGTTCACACTTCCACATATCCTAAATGTTAGAACACGGGAATACATATAAACAATATTTCCATACAACATTAACAACACACTTACATAACATTGGACACAAAGTCCATACAACATAACATCGGACACAAGGTCCATACAACACAACATCGTTCAGACACAACGGTCTGTAACATAACAACATAACATAGACAATGTATTTAAATACACGTCGTACACACATAACCGAAACGGCTCTACCCCCCTTAAAAAGGGGTACGCCCCGTACCTTATACACATAAACACTAAGAAGTAAACAATGACGGGTACTTCGCCTTCATCTTATCTTCCAGCTCCCAAGTGGCCTCCTCAACGTCCTGGTTAGACCAAAGAACCTTCACCAGTCTTACTGACTTATGGCGAGTGTCTCGAGTCTTAGTATCTAGAATCCGTACGGGAGTCTCCACTGATCGCATGGTCGGCTCTAAGGTTAGCCTTTCAGGCTGAAGCACATGAGACGGATGAGACATATATTTCTTCAACTGGGACACGTGAAATACATCATGTACCTTGCCCAGCTCGGCGGGTAGATCAAGTCTATAAGCTACCGGGCCGATCCGCTCCGTCACAACATAAGGCCCCACATATTTTGGGCTCAACTTGCCTTTCTGGCCAAAACGAAATACTCCCTTCATGGGGGATACCCTAAGAAATACCTGATCGCCCACGGTGAACTCCAGGTCACGTCTGTGCACATCAGCGTACGACTTCTGTCTATCCTGAGCTGACTTCATGTTAGCCCGGATTTGGCGAACTTCTGCCTGAACTTGTTCTAGATACTCTGGTCCTATAATGACCGTCTCACTCGACTCATCCCAGCATAATGGCGTGCGGCATGGTCTACCGTACAAAGCCTGGAAGGGAGAACAATGGGATTCACTCAGTATGCGCTCCTTCAGCTCAGCGCTACTCCTCGGAATACACAGTCGGCCATTCAGCCTAATCAGGTCATCATCGTGGAGTCAGAAGTCGTACTTTTGACCCTCGAATGTGCCATCAATAAGCTTCTACCTGATCTCCAACATATACTGATCCGTCATTTGAGCACTCCGCACCTCTTCAACCAAGCCAGTGTGAGAGACTAGCGAATGGAGAGAGTGTGCTCGGCGACTCAATGCGTCAGCTACCACATTTGCCTTACCCTCTTTGTACTGTAGATTAATGTCGTAGTCATTTAGAAACTCAACCCACCTTCTTTGCCTCATGTTCAACTCCTTCTGAGTGAACAAGTATTTTAAATTTTTGTGGTCATAATAGATTGTCACTTACCCCATACAAATAATGTCGCCAATCTTCAATGCGAAGACAATGGCACCCAGTTCTAAATCGTGGGGTAGGGTAGTTCTCTTCATGCTTCTTCAGCTGTCGGGAGGCGTATGCTACGACCTTCCCGTGTTGCATCAACACACAACCCATACCTCTGCCTGATGGTCGCAATAGACCTCAAAACCATCTGGACCGTCTGGTATAGTCAGACTGGTGCAGATGTCAGAGCATCCTTGAGACTCTGGAAAGAACTCTCACAGTCGACTGTCCACTCGAATGGTGCATCCTTTTTCATCAAGGAAGTCATCGGCTTCGAGACACTGGAGAAGTCCTTTAAAACCTCCTGTAATAACCTGCCAGACCGAGGAAGCTCCTGATATCGGTAAACTGTCTTCGGCCTAGCCAGGTGCGCACTGCTCAATCTTTGCCGGATCAACAGCGATCCCGGCCTCAGAAATCACATGACCAAGAAAGGATACTTGGTTCAACCAAAACTCACACTTTGAAAATTTAGCATACAACTAATTCTTCCTCAATGTTTGTAACACATTCCTCAGGTGGCTTTCATGCTCACCTCTCGATTTCGAGTACACAAGAATATCGTCGATGAAGACTACCACTGACTTGTCCAACTGATCTTGGAACAAGCGGTTCATTAAGTCCATGAACTTCGCTGGTGCATTGGATAAACCAAACGGCATAACCGTAAACTCATAATGTCCATACCTAGTTCTGAATGCTGTCTTCTCAATATCATTGTCACGAATAGCAATCTGATGGTATCCGGATCGTAGATCTATCTTGGAGAATACTGATGCTCCCCTCAACTGATCAAATAAGTCGTCGATGCGTGGTAAAGGGTATCGGTTCTTCACCGTAACTGCATTCAGCTCTCGATAGTCAATACACAGGCGGAGACTACCGTCCTTCTTCTCCACGAAGAGGACCGGTGCTCCCCATGGTGAAACACTAGGGCGGATAAACCCCTTGTCGAGTAGGTCTCTCAGCTGCTCCTTGAGCTCTGTCATCTTTGCTGGAGCCATACGATAGGGCGCCTTCGCAATTGGTCCGGTGCCCGGAACCAAATCAATTTCAAACTCAACTTCCCGTGCAGGCGGCATGCCCGGCAGTTCCTTAGGAAATACATCAGGAAACTCCGACACTACCGGACATCTGGGCTAAACACTGGATCTCTCTCTATGTCCTGGACATAGCAGAGGTATACATCACTCTCTCGTCGTAGTTCACGACACATAGCCATGGCGGTGATGACCTGAGTCGAAGGCTCCTTGGGCCTCTGGCGGTAAGATATGGTAACCCCAGACGGACTCCGAAGAAGCAGACGATGCTCGGCACATAGGATTCTGAAATACCCCAAACCTAGGTATGTTGTTTAAACATTAAAACATGATTTATTAAGACAAGAAAATGTCTTAGAAACATTAGTAAACAAATTTAAACAAAAGAAAACACAAAATGTGCTTTAAAGTCAATAAGAGCCAAAATGTGCTCTAAGCTTGGGATGAGCTTGGTTAAGACCTAATGAACTTACCAAGACCTCATTTATATACTAATGAACATATTAAACAATACCAAAGAAAACCAAGCTTGAAAACAAGTTTAAACACAAAATGTGCTTAAGGAGTCTTAAAGCACATTTTGAAAAATTGTCTTGTAAATGAGTTTTGAGTGGCTAAATGTCCATCATTACTCTTAAATATATATGTGTACTATATAGTATCACATTTGGGTGGCTATATTAATGGGAAATCAAAAATTTCACTTCTAAGTGCCTTGTTTTGGTGAATAGTGATTTTATAAGCTAGTTTGTAACATAGTTGTCATAAGTAATTAAATTGACAAACAAAGACAAAAATACCCTCATTTATTATAGGGGGCCAGTTTTCTAAGTGTGGTGACTCACCACTCTCTAGTTAATATGATAAGTAATAAAGAAAACTAATTAAGTTACCTTTTTACTTTATAAAGCATAAATATCTCCTAAAAGTAAGTTCTGTTATAAACCCGTATAATTTGTACCTTATATTATATCTGCTACAACGTTGTTCTAAAGTTGGATTAAAAATCCCTTGCCTTCAGTTGGGACGTCAGCGACATTCTTTTAATTGCCAAGGACGAGGAGGTCATTTGATTCATTAATTAAGGTAATTAATTGTTTGGTTATAAGGAAAGGAATCCCTTAAATTCTTCTTTTCCTAATCATTGTTATTCACGTCAGATAGAGTGAGAGCGTCTCTTCATCGTGCCTTCAGAGCGACAGTTTTGGCTCCTCCCTTCCTCTCTTCTCTCTCTTTTTCATCTGCTGAGATTTGTAATTCTGCTGCTGCGTTTGGTTTGGAGTTCTTCGTTGCTGGTTTTCCTTCTCCTCGCTATCAGGTTTGCGCTGCAGAATTTCCGAATTTCATCGTTGGTTTCCTCTCTCTCTCAGTTCTGATTTTAGGCTTTCGATTGTGATTGAATCAGTGGCGTTGGTTCTGATTGGAGTTGCGTAGTTGCTCAGGCTGTAGACTGTTTGGACTGTGGGATTTCAGACTTCCGAATCCAGGTTTGTGTTGCAGTCTTTCGAGGTTTTGAGTTTGGGGTTCCTTCTGTGTTTTCTGATTATGGATTTGTCATTGTGGAAATCAGTGCTCGTTGATCGGTGTCTGGTTGGCGGTTTCGTTTCGTGTTGCTGTGAACTGCTCAAACCGTTGGATTGTGCTGATTATTGAGGTAGGTGGTTACTCGATTCAGTTTGGAAGTTCAGCCATGGGGATTGCAACGGTTCTGTTTCGTGTTTTGTGTGTGATTTGTCTGTTTGGTTGCGTTTTAGAATGGCTAAACCCCCATGGTTTCCTGTTTTAATGTCTGATTTGGTGTGTGTGCTTCATTGGCATTTTGGGTTGATTGTGTTGTTTTCTGCTCTGTTCGTCTTCTGGAATTGCATTTTTCGCACTGTCCGAACTTCGTCCGAGCTTTGAAGTTCGGACAGTGCGTTCTGCCTTCTGATTTCAAGTTCGGGGTATGTCCGAACATCTGTCCGAACATAGATGTTCGGACACACCCTCAGGTTTTCCCTCTGGTTTAAGTTCGACCTGTGTCCGAACTTCGACGTCCGGACACAAGGTCGGACCTTCCGCGTGTTTTCCCGTAAAACCTGTCCGAACATCCGTCCGAACTTGGATGTTCGGACATGCTGAACTCCTCTATCTGATTTCAACTCGACTTGTGTCCGAACATTGATGTCCGGACACAAGTTCGGACATTTGGCTTTCTCTGGTTTCTGAGTCTCGACTTGTGTCCGAACTTCAATGTCCGGACACAAGTTCGGACACCCCTCTGTTTTCAACATAACTTCTTCGTTTGAACTCCGATTTGAGTGCCGTTTGTGGCGTTGGTTTCCTTATGATCTGTGCTACTGATTTATGAGTGTTTTGGCATATTTAAATGCAACTTTGCTTCTGTTTAAGCAACCTTTCTGTTTTGGGACATTGCACTTTGTTTCTGAGCCGTGAATGGCTGGGTCGAGCTATTCCGTGGTATACCATGTAGACGTCGTTCTGAGTGTGGGTCATTCCCTTTCTGTTCTGTGGGGTTGACGAACCCTTTGGCTCTTTCGAGTCATTTCTGCGTTGCCGAGAGACCTGGTATGGTCTATGGGTCTTCGACCCTTCTGAGTGTGTGCATTGTGTTTTGTCCCCTTTCTGTTTAAGTGCTCTGACTGTTTCTGAAATGGGAACCCCTTGTGTTCCACTCTGCTTCTGTTTCTGAAAGCTTCTGACTATCTGAGAATTGTGCATAAGATGTTTATCTTCTCTTCTTCTGATTTCAATTGTTTTGAGCGACCTTGCTGATGACGGTCGCTGCTTACTGGGCATAGTTGTGTGCTCATTCCCCTACTTCTAACATTTTTGCAGATTGATCAGCGAGGATCATCTTGAGTTCTGGAGCTGTAGTGTTTAGCTCATTTGACTGTTTAAACTTTGTTATGACGTTGTAGCCTTCGGGCCTTCCTCTGTTTTGAGTTTCTGATTCGGATATGTATTTGGAATCCGTTTACTTCCGCTGTATTTGAATACTTTGGTTTACAATGTTAGTGAACTCGTTTTGGGCCTTTAGTTTGATCGTTTAGAGCCTTGCGTTATTGGTAGTAATACGCGGCGTGTGTACCCTTAACTCTTAGGCCGGTTTTAGGGGTGTTACATTTAGTGGTATCAGAGCCAGGTTTGGCTTTCTTTGGTGTCTGTGGGGTGTTTGCTTGTGTGAGAGTCAGTTGTGACAGTGGTTGACTGTATGAGTTAGTTCTGACAAGTTTTGGATTTGTATATCTCAGAATGGCTCCTCGTAGGACACCAGTGACCCCTCAGGGAGATGCTGCGGATGTAGTGCAGCAGTTTGTGACGCAGTTGATGCAGACGATGGCTGCAGCTGCTGGGGGAGCTGGTGGAGGAGCTGGTGGTGCTGGCCCAGCAGGAGCGAATGCTGTGGGAGGCCGAGTCCGAGCTCTCCAGGAGTTCATGAAGCTTAAGCCTCCATCCTTTGATGGCTGTGGTGACCCTCAGGAGGCGAGCCACTGGATTACAGAGGTCGAGGACCTGCTGAGAGTGATGGGGTCGGAGGATGACCAGAAGGTGGACTTCGCTACGTTCCTCTTTAAGGGGGAGGCGAAGGAGTGGTGGCGCATGGTGATGGGTAGGCATCCCCAGCCTTGGACCTGGGATCAGTTCTGCTTGGAGTTCAACAAGCAGTTCTATCCGGATGTGTACAAGGACCAGAAGATCAATGAGTACAACCGGTTGCGTCAGGGGAGAGATATGTCTGTGGAGGAGTATGTGAGGAAGTTTGTGACGCTGTCGAAGTATGCTCCAGAGCCGGATGAGCACAGGAAGGCTCGTAAGTTGAGAGCGGTTTGAGGCCAGACATCAGGTCGGCGGTGACACCTCTTCGTCACCGGACCTTCAGAGATGTGGCGGATGTCGCCTTGCTGGTAGAGGCGGACATCAGGGGCAGACAGGCGGGCAAGGACCATAAAGGGAAGAGGCGTGCTGAGGAGCCTCAGAAGAAGGAGGCTGCTCCTCCTCAGAAGAAGCAGACCTATGGAGATCGCCGGGGAGCTTCTTCATCTTCGTCAGCTGGGGAAGTGTGGGTCTTGTGGTCGCTCCCATCCTGGTAGGGAGTGCTACAAGAAGACTGGTGCCTGCTTTAAGTGCGGGTCGATGGAGCACCGGATTGCTCAGTGCCCTCAGGCGTCCAGTAGAGGCTCAGGGGATAGAGGTACCGGCTCAGATTCAGGGGCGAGGTCCGATCAGAAGAAGCCTCAGACTCAGGCCCGGGTTTATGCTATGGCTGGAGAGCGTGATCGAGCTGGTGATCGCGTCATCTCAGGTATTCTCCAGATCCATTCTCGAGATGTGTTTTGTCTGTTTGATTCTGGAGCTACGCACTCCTTTATCTGCTGATTTGTTGGGTGACCTTGGACTGACTGCTGTGCCTAGTGAGATAGACTTGTGTGAGTAGTCCATTAGGTGGGGTTGCCCCTTGTGTGCTGGATTCTGTGTGTAAGGCTTGTCCCATAGTAGTTAGGGACAAGACTTTCTTTGCTGACCTCATCCCGATGCGGATGACCTGTTTTGATGTGATTCTGGGCATGGATTGGCTAGCAGAGCACCATGCCCATATAGATTGTGCAGCGAAGAGGGTGGTGTTCGACTTGCCAGACGGGTCTCGTTTTGCTTTCTCTGGGAATGCAGTTCCATGTGCGCCGGTGATTGTGTCAGCGATGCAGGCAGCCAGTTTCTTGAGGAAGGGCTGCCAGGGCTTCTTATGTTATCTGCCAGAGGTGCGTGAGGGATCTAGCTTGGAGAGCATCCCGATTGTCAGAGAGTTTCCTGAGGTCTTCCAGGACGACGTGCCCGGACTTCCACCAGTGCGAGAGGTGGAGTTCACCATCGATTTAGCGCCAGAGACTCAGCCCATCTCTAGGGCCCCTTACCGTATGAGTCCGGCGGAGTTGAAGGAGCTGAAGGTCCAGCTTCAGGAGCTGGATAAGGGCTTCATACGCCCTAGTGTTTCGCCTTGGGGAGCGCCAGTGCTGTTTGTGAAGAAGAAGGATGGGACCTTCCGTTTGTGCATCGACTACAGAGAGCTGAACAAGGTGACCATCAAGAATCGCTATCCCCTTCCGCGCATCGACGATTTGTTTGACCAGTTGGCGGGTGCCACAGTGTTCTCGAAGATAGATCTTCGTTCAGGCTACCATCAGTTGAGGATTAAGGCCGAGGATGTGCCTAAGTCCGCTTTTAGGACTCGTTATGGTCATTACGAGTTCCTAGTCATGCCGTTTGGTTGACTAATGCTCCATCAGTATTCATGGATATGATGAACCGGGTTTTCAAACCCTATCTGGATCAGTTCGTAGTGGTCTTCATAGATGATATCTTGGTGTACTCCAGGAGCGCAGAGGAGCATGAGGAGCATCTGAGGATTGTTTTGCAGACGCTGAAGGATCGTGAGTTGTATGCTAAGTTGAAGAAGTGTGACTTCTGGCTTGATCGCGTAGTATTCTTGGGACATGTGGTCTCGAAGGACGGTATCTCAGTAGATCCTGAGAAGATTAGAGCTGTGATGGAGTGGGCGAGGCCCACGAATGTTGCTGAGATTCGCAGTTTCCTTGGGTTAGCTGGGTACTACAGGAAGTTCGTTGAGGGGTTCTCTAAGATTGTATCCCCGCTGACCCGTCTGTTGAGGAAGGAGATCAAGTATGAGTGGAGCGAGGCTTGCGAGCAGAGTTTCCAGGAGATTAAGAAGAGACTGACGACGGCACCGATTCTGACTTTGCCTTCTGGGACCGAGGGGTTCGAGGTCTTCTGTGATGCGTCCCATAAGGGACTGGGATGTGTTTTGATGCAGCAGGGTAAGGTAGTGGCTTATGGCTCCGACAGCTTAAGCCCTATGAGAAGAACTACCCTACCCACGATCTGGAGTTGGCAGCTGTAGTGTTCGCGCTGAAGATTTGGGCATTATATGGAGCGTCGTGTAAGGTTTACACTGACCACAAGAGCCTCAAGTATTTGTTCACTCAGAAGGAGCTGAACTTGAGACAGAGGAGGTGGTTGGAGCTACTTCATGACTACGATTTAGAGATCCTCTACCACCCGGGTAGAGCGAATGTTGTTGCAGATGCCTTGAGCCGGAGAGGTGCTTCGGGTGTAGCTTGTGCCTTGTCAGGAGTTCAGAGGTCCGCCTTAGAGCTGCAGCGTATGGGTGTTTGGGTAGTCAGACCAGCCAGTGCCAGTGTGATAGCAGCGCTTCAGGTGCAGTCTTCGTTGGTCGACAGGATTCGGGTTGGTCAGGAGTCAGACTCAGCTTTATGTCGGATTAGAGAGGGGCTGTCTCAGAGCAGAGTTCAGATTTCAGTGTCTCCAGCGATGGTTGTCTGCGTTTCAGACCGTGTATGTGTGCCAGACGATGCAGTGCTGCGCAGAGAGATCCTTCAGGAGGCCCATGGAGCGCCTTATTCAGTTCACCCAGGAGGGGTGAAGATGTATCGAGACCTCAGAGAGTCATTCTGGTGGTCTGGGATGAAGCGTGATATCTCAGAGTTTGTCTCGAAGTGCCAGACCTGTCAGCAGATTAAGGCTGAGCACCAGAGGCCAGCGGGTTTGCTTCAGCCCCTTCCCATTCCTGAGTGGAAGTGGGAGAGTGTGGGGATGGATTTCGTCATGGGTTTGCCCAGGACTCCTTCGGGTTGTGATGCTGTTTGGGTGATAGTTGATCGTCTGACGAAGTCTGCTCATTTTCTGCCGGTGAAGAAGACCTTCAGTTGGAGCGCCTAGCTCGTTTATATCTGGATGAGATAGTGAGCTTCACGGTGTGCCTACTACTATTGTGTCTGATCGTGACCCGTTTTGTTTCGAGATTTTGGCGCAGTTTGCATAAGGCCTTGGGTACGAATTTAGCGTTCAGTTCAGCTTACCATCCTCAGTCGGATGGCCAGACAGAGAGGACTAATCAGGTTTTGGAGGACATGCTTCGCGCATGTGTCCTGGACTTTGGAGGTAGCTGGGAGCAGCATGTGACTCTGATTGAGTTCGCCTACAACAACAGCTTTCAGGCGAGCATTGGTATGGCTCCGTTTGAAGCGTTGTACGGTAGGAGGTGCAGGTCCCCCATCTGTTGGGATGACCTGAAGGAGAGGGTCTTGGTTGGACCCGAGCTGGTGCAGGGAGCAGTAGAGAAGATCAGGACGATTCGGGAGCGTTTGCTTGTTGCTCAGAGCAGACAGAAGTGCTATGCAGATCAGAGGCGCAGGCCGCTTGAGTTCGATGTTGGTGATCATGTCTATCTGCGAGTGTCGCCGGTCAGAGGCGTGGTCGGTTTGGGAAGCGTGGGAAGCTTAGCCCGAGGTTCGTTGGACCGTTTGAGATCTTGGAGAGGATTGGCCCTGTGGCCTACCGGTTAGCATTGCCACCCGCTTTGTCTGCTGTTCATGGTGTTTTTCATGTCTCCATGTTGAGGAAGTATCTGCATGATCCGTCTCATGTGATCGACTACAGCCAGCTTCAGTTGAGAGAGGACTGCAGCTTCGAGGCGGTGCCTACTCGTATTTTAGCCAGAGATGTCCGTCGGCTTCGTAGCAAGACCCTACCTATGGTGAAGGTCCAGTGGTCAGATCAGTTAGAGAGTGAAGCTACGTGGGAGCTCGAAGATGAGCTGCGTGCCAAGTTCCCTCCTTGTTCGAGCAGTAAGGTGAGTTAATCTCGAGGACGAGATTCTTTTAAGGGGGAGGTGATGTTATAACCCGTATAATTTGTACCTTATATTATATCTGCTACAACGTTGTTCTAAAGTTGGATTAAAAATCCCTTGCCTTCAGTTGGGACGTCAGCGACATTCTTTTAATTGCCAAGGACGAGGAGGTCATTTGATTCATTAATTAAGGTAATTAATTGTTTGGTTATAAGGAAAGGAATCCCTTAAATTCTTCTTTTCCTAATCATTGTTATTCACGTCAGATAGATCGTGAGAGCGTCTCTTCATCGTGCCTTCAGAGCGACAGTTTTGGCTCCTCCCTTCCTCTCTTCTCTCTCTTTTTCATCTGCTGAGATTTGTAATTCTGCTGCTGCGTTTGGTTTGGAGTTCTTCGTTGCTGGTTTTCCTTCTCCTCGCTATCAGGTTTGCGCTGCAGAATTTCCGAATTTCATCGTTGGTTTCCTCTCTCTCTCAGTTCTGATTTTAGGCTTTCGATTGTGATTGAATCAGTGGCGTTGGTTCTGATTGGAGTTGCGAAGTTGCTCAGGCTGTAGACTGTTTGGACTGTGGGATTTCAGACTTCCGAATCCAGGTTTGTGTTGCAGTCTTTCGAGGTTTTGAGTTTGGGGTTCCTTCTGTGTTTTCTGATTATGGATTTGTCATTGTGGAAATCAGTGCTCGTTGATCGGTGTCTGGTTGGCGGTTTCGTTTCGTGTTGCTGTGAACTGCTCAAACCGTTGGATTGTGCTGATTATTGAGGTAGGTGGTTACTCGATTCAGTTTGGAAGTTCAGCCATGGGGATTGCAACGGTTCTGTTTCGTGTGTGATTTCTGTTTGTGATGTCTGTTTGGTTGCGTTTTAGAATGGCTAAACCCCCATGGTTTCCTGTTTTAATGTCTGATTTGGTGTGTGTGCTTCATTATTTGGCATTGATTTGTTGTTTTTTCTGCTCTGTTCGTCTTCTGGAATTGCATTTTTCGCACTGTCCGAACTTCGTCCGAGCTTTGAAGTTCGGACAGTGCGTTCTGCCTTCTGATTTCAAGTTCGGGGTATGTCCGAACATCTGTCCGAACATAGATGTTCGGACACACCCTCAGGTTTTCCCTCTGGTTTAAGTTCGACCTGTGTCCGAACTTCGACGTCCGGACACAAGGTCGGACCTTCCGCGTGTTTTCCCGTAAAACCTGTCCGAACATCCGTCCGAACTTGGATGTTCGGACATGCTGAACTCCTCTATCTGATTTCAACTCGACTTGTGTCCGAACATTGATGTCCGGACACAAGTTCGGACATTTGGCTTTCTCTGGTTTCTGAGTCTCGACTTGTGTCCGAACTTCAATGTCCGGACACAAGTTCGGACACCCCTCTGTTTTCAACATAACTTCTTCGTTTGAACTCCGATTTGAGTGCCGGTTGGCGTTGGTTTCCTTATGATCTGTGCTACTGATTTATGAGTGTTTTGGCATATTTAAATGCAACTTTGCTTCTGTTTAAGCAACCTTTCTGTTTTGGGACATTGCACTTTGTTTCTGAGCCGTGAATGGCTGGGTCGAGCTATTCCGTGGTATACCATGTAGACGTCGTTCTGAGTGTGGGTCATTCCCTTTGTTCTGTGGGGTTGACGAACCCTTTGGCTCTTTCGAGTCATTTCTGCGTTGCCGAGAGACCTGGTATGGTCTATGGGTCTTCGACCCTTCTGAGTGTGTGCATTGTGTTTTGTCCCCTTTCTGTTTAAGTGCTCTGACTGTTTCTGAAATGGGAACCCCTTGTGTTCCACTCTTCTGTTTCTGAAAGCTTCTGACTATCTGAGAATTGTGCATAAGATGTTTATCTTCTCTTCTTCTGATTTCAATTGTTTTGAGCGACCTTGCTGATGACGGTCGCTGCTTACTGGGCATAGTTGTGTGCTCATTCCCCTACTTCTAACATTTTTGCAGATTGATCAGCGAGGATCATCTTGAGTTCTGGAGCTGTAGTTTAGCTCATTTGACTGTTTAACTTTTGTTATGACGTTGTAGCCTTCGGGCCTCTTTTGAGTTTCTGATTCGGATATGTATTTGGATCCGTTTTCCGCTGTATTTGAATACTTTGGTTTACAATGTTAGTGAACTCGTTTTGGGCCTTTATTGCGTTTGATGTTTAGAGCCTTGCGTTATTAGGTAGTAATACGCGGCGTGTAGCACCCTTAACTCTTAGGCCGGTTTTAGGGGTGTTACATTTAGTGGTATCAGAGCCAGGTTTGGCTTTCTTTGGTGTCTGTGGGTTGTGCTTGTGTGAGAGTCAGTTGTGACAGTGTTGTATGAGTTAGTTCTGACAAGTTTTGGATTTGTATCTCAGAATGGCTCCTCGTAGGACACCAGTGACCCCTCAGGGAGATGCTGCGGATGTAGTGCAGCAGTTTGTGACGCAGTTGATGCAGACGATGGCTGCAGCTGCTGGGGGAGCTGGTGGAGGAGCTGGTGGTGCTGGCCCAGCAGGAGCGAATGCGTGGGAGGCCGAGTCCGAGCTCTCCAGGAGTTTATGAAGCTAAAGCCTCCATCCTTTGACGGCTGTGGTGACCCTCAGGAGGCGAGCCACTGGATTACAGAGGTCGAGGACCTGCTGAGAGTGATGGGGTCGGAGGATGACCAGAAGGTGGACTTCGCTACGTTCCTCTTTAAGGGGGAGGCGAAGGAGTGGTGGCGCATGGTGATGGGTAGGCATCCCCAGCCTTGGACCTGGGATCAGTTCTGCTTGGAGTTCAACAAGCAGTTCTATCCGGATGTGTACAAGGACCAGAAGATCAATGAGTACAACCGGCTGCGCCAGGGGAGAGATATGTCTGTAGAGGAGTATGTGAGGAAGTTTGTGACGCTGTCGAAGTATGCTCCAGAGCCAGATGAGCATAGGAAGGCTCGTAAGTTCGAGAGCGGTTTGAGGCCAGACATCAGGTCGGCGGTGACACCTCTTCGTCACCGGACCTTCAGAGATGTGGCGGATGTCGCCTTGCTGGTAGAGGCGGACATCAGGGGCAGACAGGCGGGCAAGGACCATAAAGGGAAGAGGCGTGCTGAGGAGCCTCAGAAGAAGGAGGCTGCTCCTCCTCAGAAGAAGCAGACCTATGGAGATCGCCGGGGAGCTTCTTCATCTTCGTCAGCGGGCGAAGTGTGGGTCTTGTGGTCGCTCCCATCCTGGTAGGGAGTGCTACAAGAAGACTGGTGCCTGCTTTAAGTGCGGGTCGATGGAGCACCGGATTGCTCAGTGCCCTCAGGCGTCCAGTAGAGGCTCAGGGGAGAGAGGCACCGGCTCAGATTCAGGGGCGAGGTCCGATCAGAAGAAGCCTCAGACTCAGGCCCGGGTTTATGCTATGGCTGGAGAGCGTGATCGAGCTGGTGATCGCGTCATCTCAGGTATTCTCCAGATCCATTCTCGAGATGTGTTTTGTCTGTTTGATTCTGGAGCTACGCACTCCTTTATCTGCTGTGATTTGTTGGGTGACCTTGGACTGACTGCTGTGCCTAGTGAGATAGACTTGTATGTGAGTAGTCCATTAGGTGGGGTTGCCCCTTGTGTGTGCTGGATTCTGTGTGTAAGGCTTGTCCCATAGTAGTTAGGGACAAGACTTCTTTGCTGACCTCATCCCGATGCGGATGACCTGTTTTGATGTGATTCTGGGCATGGATTGGCTAGCAGAGCACCATGCCCATATAGATTGTGCAGCGAAGAGGGTGGTGTTCGACTTGCCAGACGGGTCTCGTTTTGCTTTCTCTGGGAATGCAGTTCCATGTGCGCCGGTGATTGTGTCAGCGATGCAGGCAGCCAGTTCTTGAGGAAGGGTGCCAGGGCTTTTATGTTATCTGCAGAGGTGCGTGAGGGATCTAGCTTGGAGAGCATCCCGATTGTCAGAGAGTTTCCTGAGGTCTTCCAGGACGACGTGCCCGGACTTCCACCAGTGCGAGAGGTGGAGTTCACCATCGATTTAGCGCCAGAGACTCAGCCCATCTCTAGGGCCCCTTACCGTATGAGTCCGGCGGAGTTGAAGGAGCTGAAGGTCCAGCTTCAGGAGCTGTTAGATAAGGGCTTCATACGCCCTAGTGTTTCGCCTTGGGGAGCGCCAGTGCTGTTTGTGAAGAAGAAGGATGGGACCTTCCGTTTGTGCATCGACTACAGGAGCTGAACAAGGTGACCATCAAGAATCGCTATCCCCTTCCGGCATCGACGATTTGTTTGACCAGTTGGGGGGCCACAGTGTTCTCGAAGATAGATCTTCGTTCAGGCTACCATCAGTTGAGGATTAAGGCCGAGGATGTGCCTAAGTCCGCTTTTAGGACTCGTTATGGTCATTACGAGTTCCTAGTCATGCCGTTTGGTTGACTAATGCTCCATCAGTATTCATGGATATGATGAACCGGGTTTTCAAACCCTATCTGGATCAGTTCGTAGTGGTCTTCATAGATGATATCTTGGTGTACTCCAGGAGCGCAGAGGAGCATGAGGAGCATCTGAGGATTGTTTTGCAGACGCTGAAGGATCGATGAGTTGTATGCTAAGTTGAAGAAGTGTGACTTCTGGCTTGATCGCGTAGTATTCTTGGGACATGTGGTCTCGAAGGACGGTATCTCAGTAGATCCTGAGAAGATTAGAGCTGTGATGGAGTGGGCGAGGCCCACGAATGTTGCTGAGATTCGCAGTTTCCTTGGGTTAGCTGGGTACTACAGGAAGTTCGTTGAGGGGTTCTCTAAGATTGTATCCCCGCTGACCCGTCTGTTGAGGAAGGAGATCAAGTATGAGTGGAGCGAGGCTTGCGAGCAGAGTTTCCAGGAGATTAAGAAGAGACTGACGACGGCACCGATTCTGACTTTGCCTTCTGGGACCGGGGTTCGAGGTCTTCTGTGATGCGTCCCATAAGGGACTGGGATGTGTTTGATGCAGCAGGGTAAGGTAGTGGCTTATGGCTCGCGACAGCTTAAGCCCTATGAGAAGAACTACCCTACCCACGATCTGGAGTTGGCAGCTGTAGTGTTCGCGCTGAAGATTTGGAGACATTATTTATATGGAGCGTCGTGTAAGGTTTACACTGACCACAAGAGCCTCAAGTATTTGTTCACTCAGAAGGAGCTGAACTTGAGACAGAGGAGGTGGTTGGAGCTACTTCATGACTACGATTTAGAGATCCTCTACCACCCGGGTAGAGCGAATGTTGTTGCAGATGCCTTGAGCCGGAGAGGTGCTTCGGGTGTAGCTTGTGCCTTGTCAGGAGTTCAGAGGTCCGCCTTAGAGCTGCAGCGTATGGGTGTTTGGGTAGTCAGACCAGCCAGTGCCAGTGTGATAGCAGCGCTTCAGGTGCAGTCTTCGTTGGTCGACAGGATTCGGGTTGGTCAGGAGTCAGACTCAGCTTTATGTCGGATTAGAGAGGGGCTGTCTCAGAGCAGAGTTCAGATTTCAGTGTCTCCAGCGATGGTTGTCTGCGTTTCAGAGGCCGTGTATGTGTGCCAGACGATGCAGTGCTGCGCAGAGAGATCCTTCAGGAGGCCCATGGAGCGTTATTCAGTTCACCCAGGAGGGGTGAAGATGTATCGAGACCTCAGAGAGTCATTCTGGTGGTCTGGGATGAAGCGTGATATCTCAGAGTTTGTCTCGAAGTGCCAGACCTGTCAGCAGATTAAGGCTGAGCACCAGAGGCCAGCGGGTTTGCTTCAGCCCCTTCCCATTCCTGAGTGGAAGTGGGAGAGTGTGGGGATGGATTTCGTCATGGGTTTGCCCAGGACTCCTTCGGGTTGTGATGCTGTTTGGGTGATAGTTGATCGTCTGACGAAGTCTGCTCATTTTCTGCCGGTGAAGAAGACCTTCAGTTGGAGCGCCTAGCTCGTTTATATCTGGATGAGATAGTGAGGCTTCACGGTGTGCCTACTACTATTGTGTCTGATCGTGACCCTCGTTTTGTTTCGAGATTTTGGCGCAGTTTGCATAAGGCCTTGGGTACGAATTTAGCGTTCAGTTCAGCTTACCATCCTCAGTCGGATGGCCAGACGGAGAGGACTAATCAGGTTTTGGAGGACATGCTTCGCGCATGTGTCCTGGACTTTGGAGGTAGCTGGGAGCAGCATGTGACTCTGATTGAGTTCGCCTACAACAACAGCTTTCAGGCGAGCATTGGTATGGCTCCGTTTGAAGCGTTGTACGGTAGGAGGTGCAGGTCCCCCATCTGTTGGGATGACCTGAAGGAGAGGGTCTTGGTTGGACCCGAGCTGGTGCAGGGAGCAGTAGAGAAGATCAGGACGATTCGGGAGCGTTTGCTTGTTGCTCAGAGCAGACAGAAGTGCTATGCAGATCAGAGGCGCAGGCCGCTTGAGTTCGATGTTGGTGATCATGTCTATCTGCGAGTGTCGCCGGTCAGAGGCGTGGTCGGTTTGGGAAGCGTGGGAAGCTTAGCCCGAGGTTCGTTGGACCGTTTGAGATCTTGGAGAGGATTGGCCCTGTGGCCTACCGGTTAGCATTGCCACCGCTTTGTCTGCTGTTCACGGTGTTTTCATGTCTCCATGTTGAGGAAGTATCTGCATGATCCGTCTCATGTGATCGACTACAGCCAGCTTCAGTTGAGAGAGGACTGCAGCTTCGAGGCGGTGCCTACTCGTATTTTAGCCAGAGATGTCCGTCGGCTTCGTAGCAAGACCCTACCTATGGTGAAGGTCCAGTGGTCAGATCAGTTAGAGAGTGAAGCTACGTGGGAGCTCGAAGATGAGCTGCGTGCCAAGTATCCCTCCTTGTTCGAGCAGTAAGGTGAGTTAATCTCGAGGACGAGATTCTTTTAAGGGGGAGGTGATGTTATAACCCGTATAATTTGTACCTTATATTATATCTGCTACAACGTTGTTCTAAAGTTGGATTAAAAATCCCTTGCCTTCAGTTGGGACGTCAGCGACATTCTTTTAATTGCCAAGGACGAGGAGGTCATTTGATTCATTAATTAAGGTAATTAATTGTTTGGTTATAAGGAAAGGAATCCCTTAAATTCTTCTTTTCCTAATCATTGTTATTCACGTCAGATAGATCGTGAGAGCGTCTCTTCATCGTGCCTTCAGAGCGACAGTTTTGGCTCCTCCCTTCCTCTCTTCTCTCTCTTTTTCATCTGCTGAGATTTGTAATTCTGCTGCTGCGTTTGGTTTGGAGTTCTTCGTTGCTGGTTTTCCTTCTCCTCGCTATCAGGTTTGCGCTGCAGAATTTCCGAATTTCATCGTTGGTTTCCTTCTCTCTCAGTTCTGATTTTAGGCTTTCGATTGTGATTGAATCAGTGGCGTTGGTTCTGATTGGAGTTGCGAAGTTGCTCAGGCTGTAGACTGTTTGGACTGTGGGATTTCAGACTTCCGAATCCAGGTTTGTGTTGCAGTCTTTCGAGGTTTTGAGTTTGGGGTTCCTTCTGTTTTTCTGATTATGGATTTGTCATTGTGGAAATCAGTGCTCGTTGTCTGGTTCGGTTTTCGTTTCGTGTTGTGAACTGCTCAAACCGTTGGATTGTGCTGATTATTGAGGTAGGTGGTTACTCGATTCAGTTTGGAAGTTCAGCCATGGGGTTGCAACGGTTCTGTTTTGTGTGTGATTCTGTAGCGTTTTGTTGTGTTTTGGAATGGCTAAACCCCCATGGTTTCCTGTTTTAATGTCTGATTTGGTGTGTGTGCTTAATTGGCATTTTGAGGTTGATTGTGTTGTTTTTCTGCTCTGTTCGTCTTCTGGAAATTGCATTTTTCGCACTGTCCGAACTTTGTCCGAGCTTTGAAGTTCGGACAGTGCGTTTCTGCCTTTCTGATTTGCAAGTTCGGGGTATGTCCGAACATCTGTCCGAACATGGATGTTCGGACACACCCTCAGGTTTTCCCTCTGGTTTAAGTTCGACCTGTGTCCGAACTTCGACGTCCGGACACAAGGTCGGACCTTCCGCGTGTTTTCCCGTAAAACCTGTCCGAACATCCGTCCGAACTTGGATGTTCGGACATGCTGAATTCCTCTATCTGATTTCAACTCGACTTGTGTCCGAACATTGATGTCCGGACACAAGTTCGGACATTTGGCTTTCTCTGGTTTCTGAGTCTCGACTTGTGTCCGAACTTCGACGTCCGGACACAAGTTCGGACACCCCTCTGTTTTCAACATAACTTCTTCGTTTGAACTCCGATTTGAGCCGTTGTGGCGTTGGTTTCCTTATGATCTGTGCTACTGATTTATGAGTGTTTTGGCATATTTAAATGCAACTTTGCTTCTGTTTAAGCAACCTTTCTGTTTTGGGACATTGCACTTTGTTTCTGAGCCGTGAATGGCTGGGTCGAGCTATTCCGTGGTATACCATGTAGACGTCGTTCTGAGTGTGGGTCATTCCCTTTCTGTTCTGTGGGGTTGACGAACCCTTTGGCTCTTTCGAGTCATTTCTGCGTTGCCGAGAGACCTGGTATGGTCTATGGGTCTTCGACCCTTCTGAGTGTGTGCATTGTGTTTTGTCCCCTTTCTGTTTAAGTGCTCTGACTGTTTCTGAAATGGGAACCCTTGTTCCACTCTGCTTCTGTTTCTGAAAGCTTCTGACTATCTGAGAATTGTGCATAAGATGTTTATCTTCTCTTCTTCTGATTTCAATTGTTTTGAGCGACCTTGCTGATGACGGTCGCTGCTTACTGGGCATAGTTGTGTGCTCATTCCCCTACTTCTAACATTTTTGCAGATTGATCAGCGAGGATCATCTTGAGTTCTGGAGCTGTAGTGTTTAGCTCTTTGACTGTTTAAACTTTGTTATGACGTTGTAGCCTTCGGGCCTTCCTCTGTTTTGAGTTTCTGATTCGGATATGTATTTGGAATCCGTTTACTTCCGCTGTATTTGAATACTTTGGTTTACAATGTTAAGTGAACTCTGTTTTGGGCCTTTATTGTTTTTGATCGTTTAGAGCCTTGCGTTATTGGTAGTAATACGCGGCGTGTAATACCCTTAACTCTTAGGCCGGTTTTAGGGGTGTTACATGGGGTGCTAGGGATGTGACTGCCTTCCTAGTTGCAGCCGGGATTTCAGATTCGTCTAACTCCCTTCCACTCGATTTCAATGTTTTTGGTTTTCAACGTTTTAAAACCCAGGAGTTAGAGACGTTATTAGGGGTTGACCGAGAGCATCTCATTCATTATGTTTCTCTCTAAGCCCTACTTTTTGACATAAATTCATTGCCCCATCTTTCGAGCCTCGACACTTACCATTAATTAAGTGTCGTGTTCGAGGGGGTACATAGGGTGATCCCTCGGGATCATCCGCCCTTTTTACAACAAAAAATGATCTTTTGGTTTTAAAAACTTTAAGAGAGACGATTTTGACAATCATTCCTCCAAACAACTCAACCCATCATCATCTCAATTCAAATCCTGAAACATCCTAAAACCTCAACCATTTTCAAGCCACGAACCTAAAAAACCCGGGATCTCTCCCAAATTCCAATTGCCACACATACTCAAAATCTCATTCAAACTTCAACTCACCTTAAACTTGAATCATCTCCCAAATTCTAATATCTTCTAAACTTCTAAAGTCTCATAGCCTCGAGCGCCCCATAGACTCGAATGTCTCAATCTCTCCACCATTTTAAGATTCAAATGTCTCATAGACCCGAGTGTCTCACAGACCTTGATATCCTATACCTCCCACTACATGAATATCTCAAATGTCTCATAGACCTGAGCGTCTCACAGACTAACCTCTCAAACCTGAAACTTCCCGAAACTTCAAACCTCTCAAAAATCTTCAAAACTCAAAGCCTTGAACTACGTAAGGTCTGATCTCAGTAGGGAGCTGAGTACGTAGGCAGCCCATCTAGGGTGCGACCCCATTTCGATCCAAAAAACCCCTTTTCCAACTCTAAGGTGATATTCATGTCTGTCAAACATTTAAATCCCTCTGACTCCCACAAACCCTCGACTTCTTCAACTCTCAACTACAGACTTTTCCCAAATCTTCATTCTATACTCATCGTAGTTCATCAATTCTTCTTCTTGACGCTAGCTTGGCAGAAAAACTCGTCTCATCAACTCGTTTTCTCCTCCTATCGTAATCCTATCCTTGGCTTTTAAATGAATCTCTCTAATAAGGCTTTGAAAGAAGGCAATCCCGACAATTGCAGACCGAGGTTTCCTCGGGCACCAATCCGAAGTCGCGGTCGTTGCCACTTCTAAGGGGTGTAACCTAGTGTGAACCTACACAGAATCTTTGGTATGACCGGATAAGTCCAATCCACATGCAAATCACAGAGTCAATTAACGGTTCTTAGAACCCTTCTCCTCCCTTCCTAGTTCCTCAGGTCAAACTAGGTGGTGACTCTATTAATTTTTTGCCCTTAGGGCATAAGTCCGCGTGGATCCCATTGAGAGCGGGTGTAGTGCACACTTGTACTCCCCTTATGCTTTCTGGGAAAGACGGACGATTTAGTAGGTATTTGAGGGATGCCAGAATAACGGGTTTTCACCCTCCATAAAATGGCATTATTTTAGGATCTGGACTTCTCAGCCAGATCATAGTTAGATAGTCCCCCCTCACACCGAAAAATCACCCTCCACAAGTATGATATTATTAAATGGATACCTGACACCCGAAGCACAAATACACATCATCCGACGATGCGACGAACTAGGAGCAGCACCTAGAGGTTTCTACACACCCAAATACCCGAGCGGATCAAAAATGAAGTTGAAGATGATGTGCATGGGTAAGGACTGGAATCCTTACACCAAGACATGTGAGCTGAAGATGGAGCAACAGTACCGAGGATACATGAGGAGTTCCTTGCGGTCGTTAACCACGCTGTGGGAATTGCTCAGCAAGTTGAATCGGATCCAATTCCGAGTGTTGAAGCGGATTTATGTATTGTTTACTTCTACCAGAAAGGTGGACAAATGGGTTTACACCAAGATAAGGACAAAACACCTGAGTCTCTAAGTAAGGGAGTACCCATGGTGTCTTGGTCCATTTGTGATACCGCAATGTTTATGTATGGCTAGCAGAAGCGTGTTAATCTCGCGGATGCTATATCACGGTATCAAGTAGATCAAACTGAAGTTGGTGTTAAAGTCAGGTGATGTATTAATCATGGGTGGGCAGTCGAGGATGCTATATCACGGTATCAAGAAGATCAAACTGAATACGGCATCTCCGACAGTAATCAATGCCACACACATGAAACCTGGATGTCTGAATTTGACCTTTAGGCAATTTTGAGGCCATGTATAACCATGTAATGTGTGAAACCAGTTGTATGTTAAGGAAGCTATATATTTAGCTATGT